>PPHD01017179.1:3203-15180 GCA_002909625.1 Bambusicola thoracicus
TGCATATCAGCGTGTATGTGACTCTAAAACAAATGAAGGAAGGAATTATAACAACAGTGAAAGGTAGACATCGGCCATTACATAAGACTCTGAGAACGCCTCATCTGAGTTGGCAAAATAGTTTGAAAGAGCCTCTTTCCCCCATCCAAATATTTTTGGTGTTTCAACCTACTAAAAATTGCCACTCTTCATTTCACATCATCATGTTTTTTTGTTTTTTGTTTGNATAGACATCGGCCATTACATAAGACTCTGAGAACGCCTCATCTGAGTTGGCAAAATAGTTTGAAAGAGCCTCTTTCCCCCATCCAAATATTTTTGGTGTTTCAACCTACTAAAAATTGCTACTCTTCATTTCACATCATCATGTATTTTTTTTTTTCAAAAAAGAATTTTTGACAAAAGCAGTTTATCATTTTGAATAAAACCATCTTATTTTGGTCACAATGGACAGAGATTCAGCAGTGAAAGTACAGGAAATTAATTCAGCCTTTTTTTTTTTTCTTTTTTCTTTTTTTTTGACGTTCACCAATGAATCCTTGCAATTTCTTTTATTTCTGTATTTATTAATTAAACTGCATGGTGGCATACGCTTATAAAAAAAAAAAACAGTGTGATGGTGCCTGAGAAAGTGTAGAACAAATCTGTCAAATGTATAAGATGAAAATCAAGAAAGATAAAGGGTTTGATACTGTTAATCTTCTTAGTTTTGTTGGAATCCACAGACAGATGTGGCTTTGTATTTTAAGATTCCTACTTTCTTCCTGTGTGCTGCTTCTCTCTCTCTCTCCAATCTTGTATCCCTTTTTTGTTCCTATTGCAGCACTGAGCAGAGCTGAATGTGAGAGAGGCCAAAAGCTGTGGCATGCTTTCAAGTATTTCAAAAACTGCATGTGTAGTCCTTCGAACATAATCCTCTTTTACTTTGGGCTCCTGGCATGTTTCAATTACTGAAGGCTAGCAAGGGAAACTAGGTGTTGAAGTCCACTGAAGCCATTTAGGTGCAGTGAGTCATCCTAGGAATTTACTGCATGCCACGTCTCTCCTTGCTCCATGGTCACAGTGAGCAAGCTGAACACTGCAGTCTGTCTGATCTTCAGTCTCCCTGCTACTGGGAGCTGGAGTTGGCAATTCCTTTGCAAGACTCGTGGGTATTGTGACAAACCTGGTAAATCACTTTTGGGATTCAGAGATATGAATCAGGCTCTCATTCTGTGCATGCTTCAAAGCTGTTCTAAGACAGACAGTTGTTATCTGGTGGAAACTGGGGAATGGGACAAAACACCAATTTCTGTGGATAAGTGCACGTAAGGTAGAGTATATATACCCTGATGTGGAGAGAGCAGGGCTGTGTGGGCTGTTTGAATATGTGTAATGCAGTACATTTCACTTCATGACCTCCTGAACTGAACATAACATTTGAGATATAAATTAAGAAACGCAGTTTATTTTGCAGTTGTGTTTTCTCCAACCCTTTTAGTCATCTTTCATCGTCTTTCTACTGAACTTTTGGATTTCTTATTTTCATATTCTCTTAAGTATGCTAGCTGTTCAATTAAAAGAGTAAGCTCTTAATTGTAAGGTTTTATAAACTCTGTGGTCATGCAGGAAATAAACATTAGTGCTGTTAATAGGTAATTGCATTTCCGTGATACTGAAACTAAATGTATTTTGGTGTATTTCAGGAGCCTTACCATTGAAAAAAATCCCAACAAAAAAAAAAGAAAGCTTTTAGCAGACTCATATGCAATGAATGTTTTATTTTCCATCCATAGGGAGAAACAGAAGGTATAAGAAGCTCAGATACTTATGTAATGACAGATGTGAGACGAAATGCAACAGGAGAATACAAGTGTTCTCTGATTGACAAAAGCATGATGGACGCAACCACCATCACTGTGCACTGTAAGTCATTGCATTTTGTATTTGCGTCCTTTTGTGTAAGGATAGAAAACCTGTCTCGCACCTCTGCTTTACTGAAGGAGATCAGTCTAACTGACCTATAGGCGAACTGAATAGTGTGGCTTATTTGAAGTAGCTTAAGGTTGTTTTTTTCTATTTTTTTTTTCCTTTTAATGTATCTCTGCTTAAACACCTAAACTTTGTCAATTTCCTGACTTAGTGATTCACTTTATGTAACCTTTGTAGGTTATATATTCTTGCACTGTCACAGACAGTGGAAATTCTGATGTCACGATATGATAAATTATTCTGATTCAGCCATGCCTTAGAATGTGCTCAGACAGACGGTGGCTCACATTGAAGGTCGTTCTTTGTAGTCAAATTCACATTAGTCTGATGTCCTTTCATCTTATCTTAATGAGGTTATCATGTAAGGAGAAATAACTTAGATATTCATTTTGTTCACATAGTGTTTGGGGTTTTTTTCTGTTCTTTTTTCTTCTCTTTTTCTCCTGTTTTTAGCTTTTCCCAGAATCATGAGAGCTACAGAACTTGGTAAATTCGCTTTAGATGGACACAAGAGTATTTACTCATACTTCATCAGCACTGCTTTAGAAGCAACCGCTGACTTGGATTAACCATTGAAGTAACTAATTCAGTGGCTGCTTTTAATTTTATCTTTTTGGGAAAATGCAAGAGTGGGACCTCTTTCATTCAAACTTTACTATACTATCACAGGGTGTGAAATGAGATCCAGTCTGATGGTCCTGAGTTTACCCAGAGAACATTGATGGTCTCTAGTCTTCCCAGTGGCATAAATACCTCCTAATAGTTTACAGATTCAGAGGGGCTTAATCAATAATGAACTTGAAATGCTACCACAGTAATTATACTTCAAGTAAAAAGAAACTTCACATAGAAAAATACACAGCTGTAGACAGAAAACGAATATCTATGTTGATTTTTCCTCTTAAGGGTGGGTCAGGTTAGGGCATTTCAACTTCAGAATCTACGTACTTGCTTAGGGCGTTAGAAAACTCTGGTATTTCTGTCTGCTGCCTCTCTCTGCCCAATTCTCAAATGTCCTCTGTTTTCCACTCTGAGGGTTTTTCTAGCTTTTGAAGACCCAGCACAGACTAGAGGAAACCCATTTTGTTGACAGCAAATGAAATGTCTGCTTGCTGAGATGCCTCTGTCTCTTTCTAAACCAACTTTATTCCTTTGTTAGGCCTGATCTACAAGATTGACTGTGTATAATGGAACACAGTAAAGCAAGGACTTTTTGATCACATAGCATTTGATGTGCCATATTTTTTGCTCTTTTGCAGTTTGATGCCATGTGGGTTTTTTTTCTTAGAAGCGGTATAATATATCTAGAATATACCTGTATATGAATGATTACCCTCTTCAATTTAATGAATATTTTGTATTTAACAAGGGTGTCTGCTGTTTTACTACCTATTCCCTTTTCTTGACCAAGAGATCTGTGCTTCTGCTGCTACCTGCCCAATACCAAAGCTGAATTGCTGGTAGTTTGCTGTGGTAACATTGGCCCTTTTATTTTGTTCCAAGTGGTTTTCATGTTGACTAGTACCTCCATAAGTAGTTACTCTAGAGTCTGGCTTCTGTGGCTTCAGGTTATCTATAATGAGCCAGTTTTCCTTTATCTACTGTTTTCTGTGCATACGAGAAGAGTTTTACTGTATGAGAGAAGTATGTATTTTCTCGACATAAGTCTGTCCTAGTGCAGCTACTCAGAACTCACAGGTTCAATCTAGTACCCTGCTTCCTTTCTTCGCAAATGGCTTGCTTCTCTTAGATGCATCTATCTGTATTAAAGGCTTTGCTTAAGTGAGGCCCAGAATAGTCCTGTACCTCCTGAATGCCCAAACCTTTGTACCTGTCCTTAAAATAATACTTATTAATTCATATTAAATTTTACTTTCCTCCTTTGCTTTATTGCTTTCATTTTCTCGTATGGATGAGTACTTCTTTCTGCAATGTTACACTGTAAAAGTGTTCATTCTGAGTCAGGACTTTTCATTTCCTCACTTTTGATCTTGGCGCTTTAGGTTTTTCATTTCCATTAAAAAGATAGGTAATACACAATTTTGTTTACACCAATGAATCCATTATGAACTTTACAGAAAGCTGACATTCAGACATCTGAGTTACCCATCAAATATAGGGAAATACTGTATTCATAAAGCAAATTTTTAGGGTGGGAGAGAGAAAAGAAAGAAATCAAATTGCTCTATGGATTCTTCTTAGAGAGAATCCTATTCGAAACTGTACGTTAATTCTGTGTTTGCCTCATAAACGAACTTTAAAAAACAGTGCTCTGAGCTCTTCAGTTCATCTCACGTACTGAAAATTTTCCTGAATATCTGTAATAACAAAGACCCACGTGTGAGAGGGATTCAGTCTCACTTACAGCACCAGAAAGATAGGGTTGTGGGGGGCTCAGGCTTGCTACTGTGGTGGAGGACTAGTTTGAAGGATTGCACTGTGGCTCAGTGACAGTCTTGCTTGAGATGATGACTGAAAATGTAATGAGTTTCTCCTTTCTGTGATGTATGTGAAAGAAGATGCTCGTAAATGTTCTTTGGTGATCTCTTCAAAGAATAAAAAGTTTAAGTAAATGTTGGAGAGTCAGTGTGAGGGGGGAAAAAAAAGTAGTTTTCTTCAACCCACTTTTCTGCCTTAAGAGGAAGTGAGCAAGGAGAAACAAATCCCATACTTTTTTTTTTTTTTTCCCTCTTGTGAAAGCAGTGGCAAAATCTGGAGTAGCTTTTGTTCGTTTGCTTGAGTTTGCTAGTTGGGCAGGCAGGGGGAAGAGAGAGTAAAGAAAAAAACACAATTTTCTCCCTTCTTTAAGACTTCTTTTACTCATGCAGATCTGGGACCTCTCAGACTAGCCATTAGACTTATAATACAAATAATAATACAGACTAATAGTACTGGATGGACCACAGACTCTCCCTGAAGTCCTGCTTTTTAATGGTGTTCCCAGGGCAACCGCTGAATGAAATCAGTAGTCAAGTTCACTGTTTTGTTACTCTCTGTTTTCCCCTCTCCTTTACCAACTGTGATTTTGCCTTAAGTATTTTTTTTTTTTAACTCTGCTTAAAAGCCAGATGGATATTCTGCAGTGCTTTTCTAGTGCTATATTCACGATGAAACCATGTATGCTTGCCATTTGAGCTATTGTGTGTGTGTGTGAATCTGTGATAGTTATTTGACCAGGCAACTTGGCACACAGGCAAGGCTCTGTGAGAAGGGAAGCAAAATAGAGGTTTAGCTTGGCAAACTCTGCTTTTCTTTCATCGTAGGGTTTTCCTCAAAAAGCAGTCACTAGCCTGCCAAATCCATATACTCAGAAAATTCTGGAGCAGTGTTTCCTGACCTTTCTATTACTGTGTCTCACCCTCCCTAGTGTCATACACAGCTATCACTGACTCTGTAATTTCCCTGAAGCCAAAACAGGTCAGGGAAAGCTTGGACTCTGAGTTACACAAAATGACTTTTAAGTTATTAATGAAAACAAAGAAATCAGAGAGCTTCATGTGTGGCCGCCCAGCCTTATAATTCAGACCTCATCTCTTCAGTCAGTATCATCTGTCACACGCTACATTGACCATTCTCATCCTCTCCATATGGTCAGCATAAAAATCAACTTGTTTTATCAGATTTCAGAAAGTTACCCCTTGTCCTCCTATCCTCTTCTCTGCATTTTAATAAGTAACTGTTCAAATTAATCTGTCCCCATCTGCTTGAGTCCTCCACCGTAAGTACACTTGAATCTGTCTGAACAAGAGATTCCCTCACAGCAGCCTGTGCTTCCCCTTTCAAGAAACACATACTGCTATGCTGAATACTCCTGCAGATTCTTGTACCTCTTTTGTCATTCTTTCAGTAGTACAAGGATGAAAAAAGATATCAATTTGTCTAGTAATTAGTAAGTTTTCACTTTTCCTGTTAGCCTGTAATTACAGCAAAAATGTGAATGTTCTTGCAATGCCTGTTTTAGAATAATTCTGTCTTCTCCCTTTCTTCTAAGTTTGATTCAGATTTTATTGAGCAAATGAAATCTTGAATTTAATGAGTGCAATTAGTCACATTTTCTTTCCCTGGAAAGCCTATATTATGGCCCAGGCATTCTGAGATTACCATTTTGACAAATGTTCTTTGTGTCCCAGATCTGGATTTGCAGCTTACTCCTAGTGGAGAAGTCACAAAACAGATTGGAGAGGCCCTGCCTGTGTCGTGCACAATTTCTTCTAGTAGAAATGCAACTGTGTTTTGGATTAAGGTCAGTGATTCATCTACTTCACACTTCATCTGTGTATTCATCGCTTCATATTACTGCTGATACTTCACTGTTTTGGGAGGATGGAAATTATGTTGATCTGACTTATTGAAGACTATTGTTAAAAAGAATCTTATATGTATTGCTAAAATAAGGGATACCACTTTAAATTAATGACTAAAAATTAGTTACTGTAATTATTGGCTCTATTCTCAGAGAGAACTACTGAACACTGTACCACAAATACAGTTTTATTGAAATGGTCTGTATGAGGACCTTTTAGAATCAGGTCCTGCTAAGAACAAAAAGCCCTTTGAAGGAATTTGAATTTATCAATTTTTTTATTTATTTATTTATTTATTTTTTTAGGGCAAGCTTAATCTTGGTCCCAGTACACTTAAGCAGGACAAGGCTGGTTGAGATTAGATGTTGTCTGCTGGCTGTTCAGTGGGTGGTTAAAAAAAGTAGCTATTGTAGATGGCAGGTTTAAAGAACAGCAATACTGATGGAAACTGAAAATGGTGATACCTAAGGTTATTTAGTAGTGAACTCCTAAGCTCAGTTACTAGAGGAGCGTTGATAGTGTGTCAACTTGTACCAATAGCATTTTTCACCAGCCTACTGGCAAAGTTCAGAACAGTTGTTTCCATCTGTGCCCTTGACTTTAAGGTGAAGAGAAGTGGCTTATATCAACATCCAATAGTTTCCACTTTCCATGCTGAGATGTTGCTGTCCACTATTTGAATGTGGTTATTAACAGGAAGACACTTGAAGTGTAAGACTCTAATCTGTTAATACTAGTCAGTTTTGTAATGCAGAGGTTAATGTATTCTGAATTAGAGTTCAAAAGATTAACTCCTTGCTCCATCAGGACAATACCAGAATGAAAACAAGTCCGTCATTTTCAAGTCTGCAGTATCAAGATGCTGGAAACTACATCTGTGAAACTACTCTACAGGAAGTTGAAGGGCTAAAGAAAAGAAAGACACTTAAACTTATAGTTGAAGGTAAGGAAGCAAGAAAGCTACGATTATTAATTGTGCTGTTCAAATAAAATGTTTAACTGTAATATTTTTTCTAATAGGAAAACCTCAAATCAAAATGACAAAGAAAACCAACACAAATAAAATGTCTAAGACAATTGTCTGTCATGTGGAAGGATTTCCCAAACCAGCAGTGCAATGGACAGTTACTGGTAGTGGAAGCCTCATAAATAAGGCAAGTATCTCTCTTACTAGTTTTTTCACCAAAAGGTAGGAAGCATGATTTAAAGACAGGAAAAGATTTCTAAGTAATCAGATTGAAGGAGTTTAATCAGTTTTATTTCTTTGAGAGAAGGAGGATTAAATGATATTACAGGCTACATGGACAGTAGCTACCTGGTACCTGCATGGATAATTTCTGATGATGAAGGGCTTTTGAATATAGCAGACAAAGGTACAAAAGTTCTATCACCTACAGGACAAAGCTAAAAAGAAAACGAGAAGATTACAATTAAAATCTGCATTTTTAAGATATTCAGTCATTTTGCTTGGATAACGTGGTGGCTTTGCCAATACATAAAGGATTTACAAATACTGATGGACTGTGAAATTTGTGTTAGAAAGCAATAAGGTACTTGATGTAGGCATTAACTGGGGGAAGTGTCACAAGTAAAAATTAGAAAATATGCTCGCTATAGTTCCTAATGGACTTTCCAGTTTTATCCTAATGTATATGTTATTTTTGTATGGTTATACCTGTTGTTTCTTACTGGAAACCAAAATGCAGTCAGCCTAGGGGAGAAATAAGGAGACTTAAGCAGCTTAAAAAATATCTGAAAAATGAGCAAACTGGAATATTTTCATATTGATAACCAAAACACATGCAGAGCATTGCCATATTTTGTCTTCATAGGAAAAATAAATTAAATGTGTATACAAAGAGTGGAAGTATAATGCCCATTGTTCCTGCAAATTTCACTACTTCCTAAGGTTTTGCTTTAGTCCTACAGAAATTACATGACTGTGAAGACATGTCCATTTACTTGCAACTGTAGGTTATGAATTCTGTGAGTCTATATAACTAATTAATTGGATGTTTTTCTGGACATAGTATTAACGTAAGAATGATGCACAGCAAATGTAAGGAACACCTTGATATCACCATTACAGCACAGATGCTGCAGGTACCACTAAATAGATGTAGCTTGCCAAAATGATTCTTGGGTGGAAACAACTCATGACTTGGAATCTTGTAAAGTGGAAATCTTACAGTGTCCATTCCCCTTACAAAGGCATAAATGAGAAAGATCGAGCTGGAAAGAAATGGAAACGTAGAAGTCTCATTTTGGGGTTTCCTTGGAGAATTTTGTTCCTTGGATTTTCTTTAAATAGTTGGAAGAAACAAAAACAAGTACAGAGTGTGGTGAACTTTAAAAAAAATACCTCTTTATAAGTCTTATTGCAGTACATGCTGTGCAAAATGTAGATATAGCTACAAGAAAAGACTGGGCAATCCATCCACATGTTCACATTACTGTGTAATCAAGTAAGATATTATTTCTAATTTCTATTGTTATTTGGAAAAGTTATTTGGAAAACTGAAATATTGTTGATTGTTATTTTCTCCCTAAACATTTTCATTGCGTAAATACAGATAATAAATTTTTTGTTCTTTACATTTTTCAAGGATACTACCTTTTTTTCTTTTTCTTTTTTTTTTTTTTTTTTATAACCTTTTCAGACAGAGGAGACCAAATATGTTAATGGAAAATTTTCCAGTAAAATTATAATTGCTCCTGAGGAAAATGTAACATTAACATGCATTGCAGAAAATGAGCTAGAAAGGACTGTGACCTCTCTGAACGTCTCTGCTAGTGAGTATCTTCTAAAGACCATTTTCTGAAAGCTGTAGTTTCACGTAAAGTATCCACACTTCACACACAAATGAAGGCTGGATGTGCATAATGATGTCGGAACTAAGGTAGTTACCTTTTTGTCTTAAAAGGCAAGCAATGGCAAATAGAACCATAATAGTATAATAGTATACAGAATGTGTTGATAGCTTTCTGGATGAAGTCATGTAATCTTCCTTGACTAGTTATATAATGTATGCAATATATTAATTTTATATTCAATGTAAGTATATAATATATTTATAAAGCATAATTAAGTTTTATACATATACACACGCATATGTACTTACAAGTATTATAGTTAATATTACACCATGATGGTACAAAAGAATATACATTTGGTATACATAAAATATTAGTTATGAAAGACAAAGTCTTTGTTTATTACTACATAACCATCTTTTACTCCTCAAATTCCAGTTTATCATCAGTGGTATTGACTTTTTCAATTTTCAATGAGGAAATGAATCAAGAAGCTAATAGTTGTGAAAGAGGAGCACATAAATATTTCTGAGATTAACATTAAAGCATTGAACAAGATTCTTCAGTTGGATATCTTACAGTTATAAAACAATGGCTTTTTCTCAAAAATATTTGGCAAATATTGTATTATTATTATTTGCATCACTCATGCAAATAATTTAAAGTAACATTCAGTTTATAACATGTTTTATCTTTAATTTTAACATTTTTCATTTCAGTAAGTATTCCAGAATACGATGAACCGGAGGATAGAAATGGTACGTACGGTTTTCCATCTCTATAACCCTTTCTCTTGACTGTCTCAGATTAAGACACATGCAGAGTCACTGAACAGTCCTTCATAATAGGACTCAACTTGACCTGTAACAGGCATCATCATGATTGCCTAAGAACGTGACTTTCTTGAAGCTTTAAGTGTTGTGGTTTTTTTACTTGCTCATTTTGAAACAGGTTTTTTTTTTTTTCATTTTGATGTCCTGACTACTTTTCTTGTTCCTAATGCAAATATTTTTAAAATGCTGTAGTACTTTTCTTCATCATAGGTTAACTCATTAACTTTTCTTCTTTGCTTCAGACGACAACAGTGAAAAGGTTAATGACCAGGCAAAGCTAATAGTGGGGATTGTAGTCGGTCTTCTGTTGGTTGCCCTGGTTGCAGGTGTTGTCTACTGGCTCTATGTGAAGAAATCAAAGTAAGAATTTATGGAAAACTTGATACTAAATTTTAAAAAATAATCATAAACACAGACATATATTTACCTGTTTTCCTTCCTGCAGCATTCCAGTAGTCTGACAGGGGACAAGTTGTTATACTAGGTGCATTTAATAGAGAAAGGAAACTTGACACTTCTGATTGGCATGCCCTAAAGCTTAACAAGACACTTCTCTTGGATAAGGGCAGCTTACTCCAAGACTTTTCATAGTTAGTTGTCTCTAATGATGTTCTATTTCCTGACAGCCAAATCTGTGCTGATATGGTACCCATGAGTTAACTGTGGGAAATCACCTCCTGTGTGGCTCTACTGCTACTAGAAACTGACTATACGTAAAATTTGGATAACTCTTCTGCTTTAAAACATGGACAAAATTGCAGAATAGATTTAAATTTTCTAGATCCTTCGTTCATTTGAGATCTATAGAAGTAAAAATGGTAAACAAAGACCTTTTGTTGCTGAAAAGATAAAAGCTGGCATCCAAATGAGTATTTTTTAACCAACCTAAGCAAGCACAGGATTTGCCATTGAGGTTTGCTTGGCTTTCAAGTTTCTGTATTATCATTCAGGCCCCTTTTGAGATCATCCAGTTTATTTTATAAAGAGTAGCCATCTTCATAATTTTAAAGAAAGCCATGACTGTGTCCCGTTTGGCCTTATCACCATATATATGTCCCTAGGGAGAACTCAGAACAGGCTTGCTGTCTGGAAGGTTGTTCTTGACAACTTTTTAAATAGGGAGATTAAAGTAGTTATGCATAATAAGCACAAATCAGCATAAGTAAATATAAAAAAAATTAAATTTCTTTTTGTGACTTTTCATTTGTGCTAACTTTAATGAAATCTAAAATGTAACAGTGACAGAAAGTATAACAAGGAATTCTCAATCTACTTTTCTTAGAAAATGGTGTTTTTTGGATATTACATAAGGAATGTACTCCAGACATAACTAAGTAGTTTTTGGAGGTTCTGCAAATAAAGAACTGCTGTAAATGACTGAGCACAAAACCACGTTCAGATATTATAGAAGGGTGGGGGGGGGAGGACTGAAGCACTTTTTTTTTGCAAAGTTCATGCTTCTTTTGGTTACAAATTAAGAAGTAATAATAGAACCATAGAATCATTAAGATTGGAAAACTCAAATCATCTAGTACAATAAGACTGATCTCCTCCTCCCGCACTTTGCTACTCTTGTAATAACGTCTAGAATCATTTTCTCTTATCTGTTTTGAATATGAGAATGTGCAGTCATAAAACGATGCAGTGATTGGGTTTTTGCAAGAGGTGTTAGGATACAAGGAGGGCAGAGAAGGTAAAGTATCTTTTTCTGCACCATTATATAGTGTGGTGAGAGCCGATGAGAAACTTAGATTATAGGATGTCATTTGCTGAAGTGAGCTTGTGATTTAAGATAGCTTTTTCCTCTTCAAACATAGGATACATTATATTCTAAATGGAATATTCTATATTCTTTTTTCTTCTTGTGCTCAATTTCTCTTAGACATGCACTGAGTAAAATCAGAGCTTGAGTTTATTAGAAAGGTTCACTGGGAACTAATAATAATAATAAACCTTTATAGTTAAATAATAGTCTTCCTATTTTCATACAGCATTGCTGGCTTCTGAAACCCCTAATTGACGCATTGTCACTGACAATCTCATGTTCTCAGCACA
>PPHD01017181.1:0-15180 GCA_002909625.1 Bambusicola thoracicus
CAGCTCAACTGCATAGGCGATTTTCAGGTTTATCGACTGTCACAAATTGTCACCACTTTCTTTTGTGCAGATAGGCTTTGAGCAACACCCTGAATCCTTACCATATAGCAATTAGACAATTTACATGCAGTGAGGAATTATTGGGATGGTAAGGGGAAGAAACATCCGGGAATCATACTGTATGTGGTATGAAGGGTAAACAGGGACTTCTGGCTTTTGAGTGTTATTTGAAGTGAGGTTACTTTGTGACAGTTACTGTCATATCAAGCTCTTGTTCCCTTACCTAATGTTTGTGTTTTTAGGCAGTCCTTTGTCGTCGGCTTCTACCTCTGGGACTGTTTTCAAAGAAGGACCTATTTGAAATGATCCTTTGTGAATGTGCCAGTAATACCCTTGAAATGGAATTTTCATGTAGTTAATGTGTAGATTTGGAGTTTGAGGAGAATGTATAATCAGAGCTGCAGCTGATTACTGACAGGAGGACTGAGAATGACAAACTGGATTTGAATTTTTCTTAGTTGTTTCAAATGCTTTAGACTTCAGTGTGGTTATCTCTCATCTCCTTTCAGGCTACTTTGCCAGTGTGGAACAGGCTTTAGAAACATCACTGAAAGTGTGAACATCCAACTCTTTTTGGAGTTTGCTCAGTTTGTGAGAACATAGATTAGCGCTGTCTTTCCTGACTTTCTGGTCTAGAGTTGGCCCTTTCTACTTTTCCAAAGATTTCTTTGTCCTGCTGCTTTGATAGCCATGTGGGGAAGAACTTGTTTGAAGCTTCCAAGTGCCATTTGAGGATCCACATGAGGGTTCTGATCTCGTCCCTGTTTCCTGCAAAGATTTTTATAACTTAAACCTCTGGAAGATACTGCTTGGATGTGTTGCTTTGCAGTGGCATTAAATCCAACCAAAGATAAATCATTTTACTCTGCTCACAGGAATTAGAGGTATTTCAGAAGAGACAACCACTGGAGTTCACAACCTGTACAAGATGAAAGCCAACGGGACTCTGAAAGTGCCAGCTATCAATGTTAACGACTCTGTCACCAAGGTACTGCAGATAAAGCACTTATGCTATGTTGGTTTGGTGCGCAGATGTTGTTATTCCCCTGCAAGTATTCTTTTTCTTGCTGAGGTACGCTAGATGTGGAGCTGAACAGATTTTCAGTGTATCCCTTAAGTGAGTCCATGAAGTTTGTGGTGTGATGTGTCGCTGTAAATATCCCATTTTTAGAATGTTCAAGGCTTATTTGTGTGCAAGGATGTGTGCTATTTCTTTTGCAATTTAATAATATGAAGACATCTCTGGAAGTTATATGTGTGTTAGGCTACAGTTAGTTCCTCTGTCAAGGATCAGGTCATTGCTGCATGGCTTAAAGACACAGGCAGTTAACAACTGGAAAAGAGAGTGGATGACCTGCATAAGCTTGTGGTAGGTAAAGGTATTTCTGCAAGCAACAGTTGCTAAGGATAGAGCAGAAAGTGTTTATATCCCTTTTTTAGCTGTATTTCTGCTTCCCATGACAAGTCCTAATGAACTGAGGAAAGAGTAAGGATGGTATTGAGAAAGAAATTTTGAATGCAGATGAATTATAGATGGATTTTCAGGTGCGCATGAAGCTTATGTATCCAGGTGTTTTTAAAAGTAGTCACCAA
The DNA here is from genome assembly GCA_002909625.1 of Bambusicola thoracicus. Classification (NCBI taxonomy): domain Eukaryota; kingdom Metazoa; phylum Chordata; class Aves; order Galliformes; family Phasianidae; genus Bambusicola; species Bambusicola thoracicus. The sequence goes on from PPHD01017181.1 coordinate 1,654, forward strand.
ATATACATCAGTCCCTGTGTTCAGTTCCAAACAGTTTTCATAGTGAAACACTGTGATAATGATGCCTCCCTGTAGTGCGCCTGTGAAAAGTAGCACTTTAAGGCACAACTGTTTCAGTACTCTTTGGCTGTTTAATACTCTTGAAGACTAATCTCAGTCTCCTATGTTATCCTATAGGGAATGGCATTTCTCAATGGTGTGGTCTGCTTTCTCTGCAGCTTGTTGTTTGAAGCCTATCTTGTTTCTGTTCACAAAGATGCATCTGTCATCTTCCATAGCTAATGGGCTGGAAACCAGTTGATTTTGGAAGTTCCTCTGCATCCTTTCCACCTAAATCTTTGCCTCCTGCGTAATAATTACTAATACTGTTCAGTAGATTTGGAAATTCAGATGCTTCAAAAAAAACCTCTGAAATGGATTTGAATTGAGCAACTTTATTCTCGTGCCAAACAAATGCTTATTTTCAAGTACTGTTGAGCATTTGTGCAAGATAAGACTTGTACTGTAACTACAGTTATAGACTTCCAGGAACATATGCAACTGAATGACAGATTTTTGCTCCTTCAGTTTGATATTTTGACTCTATGGCAACTTCCTATGATATTGGTAGGAGAAAGAGATTTCCTTTATTTTCATTTATAAAATGTTTCTCACCAGGGGCTGAGACTTGCATGTGGCACAACTATATAGATTGAAGAAGGATAAATGAAAAGCATCAAACCAAGTTATCATCTTCTCATCCCTCACTGTAGTTAATGTTTAGCTGACTGTCTGCCTCCTGGTTATGTATGCACACATAAATCAATTTTGCTTATCGAAGGAGTTTTTGCTTGAGTGAATTTTCTTCTGCTCTAAAATGTCTCCTGTTTCTTCTTCAGAGCAAATTTGATAACCTTTATGGTTGCCGAGAGTCCCTCATTGATGGTATCAAGCGTGCTACAGATGTCATGATTGCTGGAAAAGTAGCAGTGGTGGCAGGTTATGGTGATGTGGGCAAAGGCTGCGCTCAGGCCCTGCGGAGCTTTGGAGCAAGAGTCATCATCACTGAAATTGATCCCATCAATGCACTGCAGGCAGCTATGGAAGGTGAGAACAGAAGGTATAGAAGTTACTGCATCTGGAGAGGGTCTTTCTGTGTTGATGTAGAGCAATAAATGATAGTTGAGAAAGTTTCAGTGGGTTTCAGGCTCTGTGTTGTAGAGGTGACGCTCCCCTTGTTTAACTGAGCACACAGCAAACTCTTTCCTTACAACTTCTATTGCTGTAGGCCTTGAAGATGTGTTTGGAGTCGCAGATAAAAAGACTAGTGGGGAAAAAGCCCGCTATTTCATAATGATGTAACTCTGGTTATAAATGGGTTATTTATCTTCAAGTTGGGCAACTCTACTTTTAGTGTATGTTAAGACTCACTTGAATATTTCCACAGTAAAACAGCTTTTGCACATTAATGCCAGTCTGCCATTCCACTGTGAAGCTGTGCTTGCAGCATGCTGTCGAAGCTCTACTCCAACTCTTCTGTGGCTTCTGCATTTAGCTCTTCATAGTACCAGTTTATCCCATTTCTGTTCATACATGATTAGAACCTGCAGATATTGTGGATGCATTTTCCTTGGCAAACCAGCCCTGAATCCAATCGAAGAGCTGTGGCAGACACTACACCTTTGGTTGCAGGGTGTTGGATGCATAGATCCTCACACTGGAGGTTGGTGAGGGATACAGATATTTTTGTGCTACCTTGGTATTTTGTGGAAGGAAAGTACATCTGCTAACATGCATTCTCCATAGATTGAGCATTGGCACGTCCCTCTATTACTCATTTTTTCTGTATGTTTTACTCAGTATTGCTGCCCATTTCTGAACAACATCTGGTGATTGGGTAGGGGGATAATTTTTTTTCTTTCATTTTCAGGTTATGAAGTTACTACAATGGAGGAGGCTTGCAAGGAAGGCAATATCTTTGTTACAACCACTGGCTGCACTGACATTGTTCAGGGCAGGTATGATCTAGCCATTTGCTTCAGTGAAAACACACTGCTACAGTTAGATTTTTATATAGTTGTAACTTGTCAGCAACGTGGTGAGTGATAGCATTAATTTAATGAGAAATTGGGGCTTCAGTTTTTCAACTCTGTTGATTGTTGCCACGTTGCAATTATTCCTGTCTTACTGTGCCTAATGCTGGAGAAACAGAAAGTGTAGATGGACAGAGAGACTTTAAGAGAATGGGAGGGCAGGCCTGAATTCTGTTATTAATTGTTAATTCTGTTATTCTGAATTCTGTTGATAAACGTGAACGGAAAGGGAGGTAGGTAAAGATTGAAAGTGATTCCATCTGTGAATAGACACAACAATCTTGAAACTAATCTGTTCTCTATTAACTACCCTGCAGGTTTTTTATTGTCATTTCTTAGATCTCAGTTCATAGCCCCTCCACTCTAAACAAACTCATTCCTGTGTTTGCCATTAGGATTGTATGTGCTGTAGTGTGAGGTCAGATTAAGTGGGAGGAGATGAAGCCATTAGTCTCCAGAGTTGTGAAACTGCTGGAAACTTTTAAAGTAATGGAGAAAGAGATTCTTTCTGCGGAGGTAGGAGCAGAATAAATGCTGATATTTTAGTAGTGACCAATTAATTTAACTTGCTATACCGGGACAACAATTTATCTTCAAGAACCTCTTCCATCCTTGGGAAGAGTCCTTTTCTGGGAGCTTGAAGCTTTTTCCAGTAGGTTTTACATGTCCAGAAGATTAGTAGACCCATACATCTTGTCTGTGAAAATCAGCTGAAGTCAGTGATGCAGGAGCTCTTCATTTCCCCTTGAGCAGAGCTATAGACCAAAGCACCTCCTGGATTTGGAAAAGGAAGGTTTCTTTTGTGCATTAACTTTTGATACAATGTTTTTTTTGTTTGTTTGTTTTTCTTCCCTCAGGCACTTCGAGCAGATGAAGGATGATGCCATAGTTTGTAATATTGGTCATTTTGATGTGGAAGTTGATGCAAAGTGGTTGAATCAAAATGCAGTAGAGGTGGTGAATGTTAAACCTCAGGTGAGACAGCCCGTGTAGAAGGCATCCTGATAGAACGAAGTGATTGCAAGTCAGCGTCTGATGCCAGAATGGGAAGCATTTCTTTTCAGATGCTTCTACTCTTTACATTCTAGCTTTTATATTATTAATTGTTTTTTTTTGGAAGCCAGGTTTGTTCTAGGCTAATCTTAATGCAAATTTTGCTCTGCTGTTGCCCTGTTAGTCTGGAACAAGCTGCATGTAATATTCTTGCACTGATATTAAAGCAGCTGGTTCCAACAAGTGCCCAGGACTTACAGCATGGGCTCTGGTAAGAGATGCCTGGTATGGATACATCTGTGTATTCTTTCCTTCTGGGCAAACAGGAATCTATTCCTTAGTGATGGTCTCATAGTTGATTGCATCAAATTTGTTCCTTACAGAAGGTCAACCTTGATGTCTGGGGAATGGACAGGGTATGAAAATGTGCTTTTTGATAGCCAGCATCTGAAAGTAATGCCATAACTCAGTTTACGAAACAAACTGGATGATGAATACGGAACAGACCATTAGAGACCATATAAAACTTCTGAGGAACAGACCTTGTGGGCTCTCTGGTGGCTGATCTCAATTTCCTCAAAGGAAGTTGCTTGCAAATGTAGCTGACCTGCACCAGAGCAGTCTTAGTCCTAATGCAGAGTGCTAGTATTAGAATGAATCTCAAGGGAATGTCTTCTGGGGTTCTGTCAAGGTTTGAAAAATTCACACCTTTGTTTTCAAAGCATTTTTCGTTCTGAAATTATGGCCTCGGGGAAGTCTATGTGGAGCTCTGCCAAATTCAGGCTTCTCTTCCAGACTCAGTGGCTTCATTTTAGAAACCTGTGGAGACCAGAAGTCTGTGTGGGCAGAGAAGGCAGGATGTTTTATCCTTGCTCAGCTTGCATTCCCACCATGTATTTACTTCAAACTATGGCAGTAGTCACACAGAAAAGTAGGGATCTAAAAAACATCCAACTTTTCGGCTGTGTCCTTAAAGAGAGAAACAACACTAAAGTAAAACTTGTTTGTAACATGGACGTTGAGGGAGAACATCACCTGAGGCTAACCAGGCTCTTTCTAACTTGGCTTAGAGCTTCTGGTTACCTTTTGAAGAGGTGACTTTTGTTCACAGTGGGATTCTCAGACAGGTTTTTACTTTTTTTTCTTTAACCATACACCTAGGTGTAATGTCTTAGATCTGTTTGCCCTTCCAGTTTTCATGACCCTGGTGTGGCTTATTGGCTACCCACATCAAACTCTTGCTAAGCAGCTGTGAGAGTCTTTTCAGTGTCATGTTTGTTGTTGAGGACGTGGAGTGTGAAATGTGGAGTGAACTGCATATGAATTTATGCTTTCAAGTTCTCACTATGTTCATGTCTGCTCTTGCCCATGAGCTTAGTGTAAGGTTGACTTCACCCTAGCTTCTGTCCTAGAAGAGCCTGTAGCTAGTTGCTTGCTTTTGGATAGCTCGGGTTTTAAAAGGTTTTAAAACTGGGACTGTTCATAAACATTGTCAAAGGCTGAAATGGATGTTAATGTGGTAACATACAAACTACCTGCCTATGACTATTGAGTGTAGCTCTTAAAATCCATGTGAAAAATTGAATATTAATATTGGAGAAAGCAGCAGTCCCTTTTCTTGTCAGGAGCCAGGCGTGTCATGAATATATTAGGTGCCCTGAATGATGAGATGCGGTGTAGTGCAAGGCATGAGAACTATTAAAAGCGTCTGGTTCAAAACAAATGTTTTATTTTTAAAAGATTGGAGTTAGGGTCAAAGTAGCTCATATGGTTTAATGCTGAAGACTTACCTCCTTCCTATCTTAAATCTCTCTGTTGTGTTCTGTAAACCATTGCTATTGCGAGCAGGAGGTTCAGAGTGACACAAAGAATGTACCTCTTAATACAGGATGTCATGCAGGGTGCTGTAGGTAACACAAAAAAAATATTTAGCTAAAGTTTTAAATTATGTACAAACAACAGCAAAAAAACCAACCATCCCTGAATGAACCACCTCTATCTCAGCTTGATCTAGAGGTGAGGATTTATTGGGAAATATGCCTTTTGTTCTATTCTTTCCTGTCTATCTACTGCTTACTGCTGGAGATAGGATATAACTTCGGGTTTAGGAACAAGGAACTATCCTGCAGCTTCATTTCCTTACAACCAGTGTGGGAATTCATCTGCACTGGAACTAGAATTGGTGGATCTGGTGGGTGGCAACCAAGTCCATGGGAAGGGTATTGGATCTAGGTAGTCTTTAAGATCCCTTCCAACCTAAGCCGTTCTATGATTCTACAGTTCTGTGACAAAAGTGCTTCTTTAATGAATTTGAACACAACTGAGAAATCAGCCCTGGACTAAGTGGTGTCCAAACACATGCATAGAATCGTAGTATGATAGAATGGCTTAGGTTGGAAGGGACTTTAAAGATCATCAAGCTCATACCCTCCTACTATGGACTGGCTGCCTCCACCCCCCAGCTCGGGCTGCCCAGGGCCCAGCCATGGCCTTGGGCACCACAGCTCTGGGCAGCAGTGCTGGGGCTGCACCGCCTCTGGGTAAAGAATTTCTCCTTCACATCTAACCTAAATCTCCCCTTTTTTTAGTTTAAAGCCATTCTCCCTTGTCCTATTACTATCAGACCATATAAAAAGTCACTTCCCCTCGTGCTTATAAGCTCCCCTCAGGTACTGGAATGCTGCACTGAGGTCTCCCCGGACCCTTCTTCAAGTTAAACAAGCTACCTCAACCTTTCTTCATAGCATAGGTATGCTATGCCCTCTGATCAGCCCTCTGATCATATCCATGACCTTTTTCTGGACCCACTCCAACAGCTCTGCATCCTTCCTGTGCTGGGTGCCCCAGGCCTGGATGCACTCAGAGGGACAAAGCAAGGGAGGACAATCCCCTCCCTGCCTGCTGCTTCCCCACCGTTGATGCAGCCCAGGCTGCAGTTGGCCTTTCAGGCTGCAAGTGCACACTGCTGGCTCATGCCCAGCTTTTCATCCACCAAAAAAAAACCCCATAGCCCACTTTTATGCAATTACTGCCCACTAGTTATGCAATTTAGTTTCCTGCATTTGGGGAAATCACGGGGGTCAGCACACCAGAGTGTGTGTAAATGAGCCTTGGCCTTGGAAAACCACCTTCCTGATCATGGTGTCCTCCCTGCTAGGTTAATGTCTTGTCCCTAGTCTAAAAGGGAGCCTCAAGCAGAGGACAGTCTCTGTGTTAAAGGTGTGATATCTTGCACTAACCCTTAGAATTTTTTCACTTCAAGTGACGTGTCCCACATGCTTTTATAATACAAAGTACCAACTTGAATTTTTACTTGGCAGCTTTTTCTATATCCTGTAGCAAGGAAGGGAATATAAAGCAAGAGCAAAAATCTGTGATCAAAACCTCCTATGAAGACATCTGTCTCTTGATCTTGAGGATTTATACCAGAGCTGAGTGCCTGGTTGCTAGATGTCAGCTAAAGGTAAAGTGTAATTGCGAAACAGTGTCCAACCTTGTAATTTTCAGTACCATATGGTCTCTATTTACAAGTGATGAGCTGGCAGAAGAAATCTTTAATACTTGGGAAAGGAAAATGTCTTAATGTGCCATTCTGACTCATCTGGTGCTTTCAAAGGCGAAGGAGAAAATAGGCTTATTCCTGAAAAGCTGGCAGGTTGTTTTGAATATCTGCTTGCAGTTCTGGTACTAGAGTAATGTGTAGCGTGATCTCAGCTCTAGAAGGCAAGGAAGAGTCAGGGTGGGAATGATGAGCTTTGGCTCTGCAAATAAGTCACATATATATATCATGCGTAGTCTGGAGGGAAGTGCAAAGCAACCAGAAAGGCCAGGGTAAGCTAAGTGCAGATAGGGAGAGAAAGGAGGCATTTGTGTAAATATGGAGATGACCTTAACAGTTGGATAACTTGTACTCTCTAACAGTGTACTGAACTTGTAAATCAGCTGGTCTGTCTGTCCATAGTTTAGGCTTGTTTTCACAGCACTGACTTGGACCATTACTGTTCTGCATTTCTTTCCACACAAAGACATGAACTTGCATGTTTCCACATTACCCTGTGCACTGAATCGATTGTGTCAGCAGATGGCCAAAGGTATGAGATTCCATGCACAGTCCAGGGATTTGTTGGGTCGGTATATGGATACAGTGTTTTAGACCATCACTTAATTGTAGCAGTGAACAGTGTTTACTATCAGCCATGTTATTGTTGTTTTCAGGGCTTTTTTTAAGCATTCTGATTTGTCTGCTTCCTTCTTTGTTTTGTTTCTCCCTCCCATAGTCTTCTGATGGTGCATGTGGTATTTTTTGGATGAACTGGGAACTGTCACCAGTGATCCACACTGGAGAATCAGCACCCATAAGAAATACACTGCAGCTGCTCAGTGAAAGAAATTCTTGCTAACCTTACTTTGCTGTACTGCTCTTGGGTAGGAAAAATAAAGAATTTTATTTGGAGCTTCTATTTCAGATGGTTACTGTTTACATACATGCTAAAGACAGTAGCCTGTATTATACAAACCCCAGAAACACAGTATTGGGATTGAATCTCAGCTGTGGAAGATAAGTGGAGGCCCAAATCTCTCCTCTGAAAGTGAAGTACCTGTTCTAGTAAAAAATGGTCATTGCTAGTTTAAATGATCACATCTGTACTACTAAACTGAATAAAGGTATTCTTTTTCTGGAAGGCAGAATTGTTAAAAATGAAACAGAGTTCAGCATGGCTTTTAACCGATAGGTTAGAGCTTTAAGAACAAAATTAAGTGGCTTGTATTTTGCTTCATACTCCCTTTTGAGACATAAACTATAAATACAGCTGCAGGAAAGGAACCCTTTTAAGCCTTGCACAGTGTCAGTGCTATGACAGCAAAATTTGTCTTAAACATAGTTAACCTTCTACAAAGTTTACTGTTACCTTTTCAGTCTTTTCAAAGGTTTAGTCTGCTTCCACGTGCTTGACCTAATAGATGAACAGTAAATACCAGGGAATAATGAATATTCTTGTAACTTATAGTCCAGATTGCCGTTTCATTTTAGGCTTTAATATTTAATACAACTCCTTTCTACAGATTGAAGGCAAGGGAGAGAAGAGCTGCAACTGGCAGAAAGGGGAAGCAAAGCTAGCATAGGTGTTGCAGGATTCCAGTCTGTCCCAGACAGTTGTGGCACATATGAAATGACCTGAACTCTGTGACTCTTGTGTGACTGAGCACCTGTCTCCTTAGCCCTTGTTTGCCTGTCCTTTTGTCCCCAACACAGCCTGGAAATCAGCCTGAGAGAAAGACTCAGTCTTCCACTCTGAGTGCATAGAGCATGCATGTAACCTGACTTGCTTCATAAGTGGGTAGATCTTGTGTTTTGACTCTGGGACTTGTCTTGCTCTCACTTAGGCCTGGCATCATTGTGGGAAGCGAGCTGTCAAACCACAAGAGTTTTCGGGTCTCCTAGAAGGTGGTGCCAAAGAGTTGGTAGATGTCTACAGCAGCCTGTACCTGGAAGACAAACTGTTCATGCCTTGACTGTAAATCAAGGCATTGCTGAAGTGGGAGGATTCACTGGGGAGTAATTTCAAAAGGCTGAGCAAAATCTGGCCCTTACCTGTGTATTAGATGCAAATGTTCCAGGCTGTTGCACACAGAGATGCTGCTTCTCCTGTCTCTCCACACGAGCTGTTATAATTAAGTGTATATGAATTACTTCTTACTGCAGGCAGCATGTCCCTTGTCACAGACACCTGAGATGGTATGCATGTGAAAGAACCAGAAGAACAGGATAACTGATGAAATATCAAGCAGATGCTAAGATCTGTGTTGTGTGAAGTCCAGACTAGTTACAGGCCTTACTGAACTCTGGCTGGGAACAGTGAGGAACATCTTGATTGTAATGGAGGTCTGTGTCATAAACCCATTGCTGAACTGCTGATGTGGGAAGGGGGCCCACCAAGTTTTGCATGACTTCTATGGAAATATTCAAGACCCGTCTGGATGCTGACCTGTGCAACCTATTGTAGGGTACTGCTTTAGGTGGGGGTTGGACTTGATCATCTCTTGAGGTTCCTTCCAACCCCTGTGATTCTGTGACTTAAAATGCTATTTGTGCCCTCACCTTTCACTGCTCTTTTCCCCACCCAGGTGGATCGCTATAAATTGAGGAATGGTCGTCATATTATACTGCTAGCAGAGGGCAGACTGGTCAATTTGGGCTGTGCCATGGGTCACCCTAGCTTCGTTATGAGCAACTCCTTCACCAACCAGGTGCTGGCACAGATTGAGCTGTGGACAAATAGTGACAAATACTCTGTTGGAGTCCATTTCCTGCCAAAGAAGGTGAGTTAGAATAGCAGAAAAGCGCAAGCTTGTAGGGAAAGCGACTTTGTACATGACAGTACAGTTTTTTGTTTGAAAGGAAAGCCAAGCCTTTGCTGTCTGAGGATAGTCAGGAAGCTCTGTCCTGAAGGAGATGGAGTGAAGCTAGAAATCTTCACTGTGGTTGGGAGAATCTGGTTCCCATTTGCACCTGAGCAGAGCGTATCACAATCTGGTACTAATAGCTTCACAAAATATTAATGACACACTTGTGTTTCCCTTTAATCTTATCTGTGGATTCTTTGTTCTTGGAGAAATCTGGGTTGTGTCATAACTTGCAAATTCCTTTATGAAACTAACCTGGTTTTAATTTTGCAAAACAAGCATGAGAATTTGAGTTGATCATTGAAAAGTATACTGGAGTTAAATCCCATTGCTTTGAAATAGAACCGAGTGTGAGACTGAATGTGAAAATACTTTTCATCTGGGAAGTATAAAGTGTATGTTTGGGCTTATTGATGAAGTGTTTGCTGAAGAACTTAAGCTTCCAAAACTTCCTGGTAATGATCAAGCGAAGTATGCCAGCAGTACGATGCAGGTGCTGATGAGCCAGCGCTCTGACACACAGTCATCTTCAGAGAAGAATTTTTGTTGACAATTCCCAGGAAAAAGAGCAAGCTCAATGTTGCTAATAAAATGCGGCTTCATACTCTTCCAGAACAATAGTTTTTAGTAATCATACTTGAGCTCAAAGTGAGAAATAACACCTGAATCTGTTACTTACAAATGGAGTTGTGTGTTTGTGCAGTGTATGGTAATGGTGTGTTCAGGTTCACACACTGTGACAAAATGATCTTCGCTCACTGGGCTCCACAGATGATTTCAATGAACAAAGCTGTCTTTTTGTCAGAACCAACAAAAGATGGATAGAAGAGCTTTCTTTCCTCTCCTTCTTCTGCATAGTAGCTTTGAGATCTAAATGTAAACTTGAGAACTGCCAAGTACCTTACATTGCATTCTCTTTGCAAGACTGTCCTTTTGGTGATGAGCTATTACAAACATGTCTGCATTTCTGCCATGTTTTCCTGGAGATTGAAGCCAACTATTGCATCTGTGTTCTTGGTGTCAAATCTATCCTTCCTTATGCTCAACTTCTTGATTTAAAGTGTGCAGTAGGTAAGAATGCCAGTTTGCCTTACTCTAGATCTTGAAGTCCATAAGCTGAAGCAACTGTGAAACAGCTTCTTTCTGCTGCAGTTTGAGAACCTGATTTGTCAGATTCTGGTGACTCAGTAACAGTTCCTTTTCAAGTAGATCTAATCTGTCTCCGTTTGCTGGAAATGCACCTGTCAGATCTCAGTATATCCCTACAGTTCAACCAGATATATGTTCAATTTTTAATCCTTTTCTTCTGGTATGATCTTCTAAGCTTAAATAATTGTTTCCCATTCTAGACCCGGTCCTTCCAGCTAGGTTTTCTTTCTTGGTTTTCTTGATTCTTGTGTAGTATCTTATAGCCTTCATGGTTTGCTTCCACATTCTTCAACCACTTCATCTATTGTTTTTAATGGTTCGGATTGTACATCTTTGCCCTTACTGGTTCTCAGTAGAAGTTGGCAGTTCCGTGTTACTCTGAACAGGTTGAGCTGCACTGAATTATTTAGCACAAATATACCTTTTTAATATGTTTGTTATGATGGGATTACTTTAGAGTAGTTTCTTATTAGCATACTCCTGCTTAGCATGAAGATGCTGAAGAGGCAGTCCTTGGTTGTTTTGTTGATTTAATGATCAAATATATTACAACATTTACATACATAGAGAAGATATCACCAGTTTTTTCCTCTGCTGCTGCAATTTAGACTTATCTTGCATCTGTGTTTCCTTAGCAGTGATCATCCGTATCTTGCAGGAATTGCAACCGATACAATAACTTATCTTCCTATTATATGCAACTTGTCCCTTCCTAGTGCTGTCCTATCTCCTTGAATGTCTTTCATGGCTCTGCCTTCCTGTTTGACATGGCAGCTAGTTTGCCATGTTGCTGTCTGTTTTCAGACTTAAGCATCCTCTAACTTTCTGCTCATTTTTCTGTCCATTCAGTTTGCATGTCTGTCTGACACCTCTGGAATAAAGAAAAGATCAGGAAGTGAGATATAACTTGTCAATCTTGGCTTTATTATTCATGAAGACCACGGCAATAGATAATAGTGTTGTCGATGAAGTAGAGATTCTGGAATGAATATTCTTAACATACATACCTCAGAGAAAGTATACCTGGAAGGGAGATGTATTAATTTATTTGTATGTATTAGAATTTCTATAGAATATTATGGTAGTCCAGTATGTCCATGTCCAGGTGTTTTCATAGCGGAAACATGACTGGGCCTTTTCTCTTCTACCAAACTGGACATTCTTATCTTTGAATAGTTTGACATCTGTTCTTTACCTGTGGATGGATGTGAATGTGTAAATGGGATTGAAATGGACTTGATTATATATTTGTCTGTCTCGTGCTTCTGAGGCTGTCAAATTAAGTTGGGACTTTTCCATCTGGGGATGATTCTGCTCTCAAGCAGTTGGTGTATGTTGACAGAAGAAGAGTTGTGTCAGTCTGTTATATTCTCCTGGGAGCTGCTATTGGTTTTCAGGTATTCATTTCTCACTGTCAGCCATGATTTCCTGAACTGATGCTACTAATAATCTTGTTTCAATGCTTTGTTTTCCAGCTGGATGAAGCTGTGGCTGCTGCTCATTTGGACAAGCTGTCCGTGAAGCTGACAAAACTGAGTGAGAAGCAGGCCAAATACCTGGGCTTGTCAAAGGATGGGCCCTTCAAGCCAGACCACTACCGATACTGAGCAGGTGGCAGTACTCAAAGACCAAAGTGCAGGGATGCAACCTTCCAAAGCTTTAGTGTGTGCTGGGTTTCTGAGAACAAGCCCTTTGCCATCACCCTCTCAGTGCTGCAGAATTTGTGCCCTTACCAATGGAGCTTCAGGGCCTTTTTAGTCTTTTTTTTTTTTTTTTTTTTTTAAATAAGAAAGAGGATCACTCTGGCTCTGAGAATCAGAATTGGTACTTAGCTAAATTCATAGCAAAAAGGATCCTATGCACCTTTAATTGGCCCCTAATGTCCCAGTAAGAGTGGGACAAAAGAGAATACTAGGTTAAAAATCTGCTCTTGTCAAACATGTGGCCAGCTGTTTGAACAGACTAATCAGTGAAATGCAGAACTGTTTCTGCAGAGAGATGCTTTCTGCCATGCTTTGTTGGAATTAGTTGAATTCTGTTTCAAGGCTGGCAGCGTCAGGCTTCTTTCCATGAAGGTGCACTAACTGAAATACATTTTGTGAAACTGGGGGGACTAAGGAGGAGTATTTCTGCAGGTTGCTTGATTTGCCTCCTGTAGAATCAGTGTAATCTCCTATGCAGAGATGAGAGATGGCATTCTCTCTGGATTAATCTATTCCAGTGATTTTAATCAGAACCAAGACCCTTCTGTGCTGCTTCCATAGCAGCAATAGAAGGGATGTGAGGCAAAGGTGACTTACTTTAGCAGTCTTCTAGTGTTGCTGAATGGCTGAGAAGCCACTGAGTGGATGATTAGGTTTAGGGATCTTGACTGCTCCTAGGTAAACACCAGCAGCACACTTTTACCCCCAGGTTGTTTTTCAGAGTTGTCATGTCTGCTGTATCTTTTCTGTCACTGACTCAAAGTGCTTTTATTAAAGATGTGACTGTGGCCTGACTTGTGTAGTAATGTGCTTCAGGCTTTGCCATGAATCTCTTTGGTTCTGTGTATTCACTGAGTCAATTGAACCTTTTTGTGTATCCACTTGTGGTTTCTTGGCAAAAGCCAGTGCTGCGGCTAGCCATGTCCTGTACAGGAGATGAGAAACGCTGTTTCTGAAGTTATTTAGTTACAATCGAAGGGCTGTGAGTGTTACAAGATGGGGTGGGGGGGAGGAGGGAACCGAGGTCAAAAAAACCCAGCCAACGAAACAAAACAAACCGTCACAGCTCTGCCTATACAGATTCATCTCCTTACGTTATGAAATACCTCTCTTCCCACTACCTTCTTCAGTCACTATTATACAGCAGGTTGAATGTAAGAAAATGAAAAATTTGGTAGGATGTATTAAAAAAAAAAAAAAAACAC
>PPHD01017182.1:1003-15178 GCA_002909625.1 Bambusicola thoracicus
CGCCCCCCCCCCCCCCAGCAGCCAGGCGCTGCGAGGGCTCCGCCTCACCTGTGCGGTGCAGGAAGAGCCCCAGCGTTAAGCCCCCGCTGAGGGCGGTGTGGGCGGTCCTCACCCACAGCCCGCCGGCACCCATGGCGCCGCAGGCCCGGAAGGAGCAGCGCTGGAAGGCGGGGTGCGGTCCGCCCGCCTCGGCCCTCCCCTCGGCGCTGCTCCGGGCCGCTCCCTCCGTTCCTTCCGTTAGCTTTCGGGTCCAACCCGCGTCCCTTCGCACCGCGCTGCCCTACGCGGCCCCTCAGCCCCATTTCCCCGGGTGCTGCGGCCCTGCCGTGAGACGCAGCCGTCAGACCCGAGGATAGGGCTGCTAAACGTACACAGCGATGCTCGGGGTCCGTACAGGTGTGCGTTGGGGGTTCTGTGTGAGGCTGCTGTGGTCTCGCTGATTCGTTTTATCAGGCGGTTTCCACACCCCGGGGAGAAACGCGGGGGTTGCGTATAGCAGAACGCGTGTAGGCAGCTGTTAGCAGAGCAGAGCTCGTAGCACGGCACAGCTTTGGTGGGGGCTGATCTCAGTTCAGACATCTGAAATGCAGACGTCCGTGTCTGAGAGGTCCTGGGCTGCCCCGGCAGTTCTGGAAGGAAATACCCCACCTACAGAACGGCCCTCATCCCAGCGCAGCCACCTGCGGCCGCCAAACTGCACCCTGCCTTTGCTGCTTGGGTCTCTGCGGTCCTGGGCTCGTTTGGGTGCACAACGTGTGCCTGCTGGGAGGAGACGGAGCTCACCAAAAGCCTGTAGAAATTCTGAAACGAGCGGTGTTTTGGTTTTAACGTCGCTGTTTATTTGCTGCTTTTGTTTCCTTCCTTCCCGGTAAGCTCTACGGGGGAATCCCGCTCTTTGCAATTGCATCCTCCTGCCCCTGGAAGGCGGCTCGTTCCTGGGTGTTGTTTGACCGTTAACTTTGGTTATTTCAGTCTGCTTTAAGTGACTGGGTGGCTGCTGGCTGATGCTAGGGAAGCACCTGGCTGCACAGGTGATGCACATCACTGATGTAAGACAGCTGCGCTGGAATGTTAATAAAAATGGGGGCGTGGTTGAGTGGCTGCAGTGGGGATGGGTTGATGATTGGATAAGGTGGGCTTGGAGGTATCTTTTAGCCTTTGTGCTTCTATGAGAATGGTCTGAATTTGCCTTTTCAATGGCCATTCAAATCCTTTTCCTTTGGATTATTCTAGGTGGTTAAGAAAGCTACAGAAATCCTCCCTCAGACACCTGATGGATGGGATCAGCGCTTGTCAAAACAGCGTTTGGAGGTGGCCCTGCTACTGTCTGCGTGCTTTAAATAGCCTAAGCGTCTTTCTGTTCAAAGAAAACCTCTCCGAACAGCAGCAGCAGTCTCTGTGTGCAACCAGGGAGAAAAAGGTGGGAAGGGTTTTTCCTTTCCCTGTAGAGAGGTGTAAACTTTAAAGCTTAATGAAGGCAATTTGAGTAGTAACAGTATTACCCACTTCAAAGCAGAAACATTCTGATGTTCCAGAATAATCTAAGGGATGTATTGTATTCTTTCTCTTGTGATTAGAATAATTTGGTGCGTTATACTTTTTTTTTGTTATTCATAGCTTTGAAACCTGTCTTAAGTGAGTGCTTATCTCTGCCTCAAGGGTTTCAACCCAAAGGGCATCTGGTTGAAGTTAGGCTCGGTTAGAAACCCTCCTTGAGCGAGTTTCTGTGCAGGGGATCTGGATTCTTACGGCATTCCAGCCGTGCTGGAAGCATAAGGTATCTCTGTTCTCTGCAGTGTGGTACATTTTCAGCTCCGTATATGTATTTCAGTTTCATGTAACTCCTTCTCTTGCTTCAGCCACTGAGAGTCTGACCCTTCAGAGGCTTTACAGTGACCACTGGATTAACTGGGAGTTGAACTCCTGTGATATCAGTGTCTTGAGAAGAAAGTCCTGCTGGCCTTAAAGCAGGCCGGCTGTTTTAAACTAAAAAGAGTCTTTCTTTAAGTATTTGGCTTCTGCCCTCTCGCAGTACTCAGGCTGCGGAATGCTACAGCCACAGATCTGTTACACAGTTCAGAGGCAATCTGTACAAATATTGTTCTGATTTCTTTCCTCTCTGATGTTATTGTGTAACAATACTCTCTTCCTCCATGCCTCTTTTCTATTGACAAACAGTATTGTGCCCCTCAAAGTGATGAAAGGAAAAGCCCCTGAACTGCACAATCAACACATGGCAGTTCCTTTCGTTTTTAGTGAAATATATGACAGCAAATGGACCGATAATGTATCTAAATAATCCACATTCATAGACCAAAGGAAAAAGACGTTGTTAAGCACTAGGTTTAATACACAGAGGGTATCCCAATGGATACAACAGAAAAGTTAATTCATTCAGAATTGTAAGGAAGCAACAATTGTGCATGATTTTTTTTGCTTGGTTACATGTTTGAACCAGGCCTCAACATCAGGCAGGCCGAGGGACGGAGTGAAAGCAGAGGCTTGCTTAATACTGAGATCATTTTCTGTATGCAAAACATGGAAATGTATATTTGGTTAGCTTAAAAACTTTGTTTTTTGAAACAAAAAGGAATCACAGAAAGAATCAGTGACAATTGTCTGACACCAAAATGGTCCGTTAGAGCAGAAGTGTTTCAGTGAAGCAGGAAACCTCCCTAATTCCTGTTCTTAAGTGCCATCTTTTCATCCATCCCTGACAACCATTACCCTCTTTGCTTTGTACAGATGGTTGTTGTGGAGATCAGCTGTTTCCCCTAATTTTTGTCTTTTTTTCCAGTGCATGCCACCCTCCAACACCTGAGCTGTGGCAGTCTTCTTCCTAAACAGTCTCAGGAATTTTTTTCTTATGGAGTAGTGCCTGAATGCAGTGCCCCTTCCTCTGCTGCCCTGATAATTCATCACCATCTTCAAGTGATGAACAGAATAAGCTCACAGCTCTACGGCTCATCTTTTGCAGAGACCAAAGCAACTCAGACAGAAGGCCAGCTGACGACCTGGGTAGGATTCAGTGCTGAACAGATAACATTTGAGCTGGCAAAGAGGTGCAGGGAGATAACAGCTATGATGCAGAAGGGTCAGATTAATTATTTGAGTCGTTAATAATTGCCACAAGTCTGCGTGCTAAACATTCTCCGCTTGGTCTCAGTGAGAAAGTCTGGTGCTGCTAGGTGTTGAGCATCATACACACAGATGCCAATCTGTATAAGCAGTTCCTCCCACAGATCTTGTAAAATGGAAGCACTTGTGGAAAGCTGCCTGCCAACTTGCTGTCATGTCTATTCCAGGGAAAATGGCAGACATCTGACACCCTGCGTGCTGAGGACTGCTGCATCATTGTGCCGGGCCACTGAACCATGAGGGGTTTTCCAGCCAGAAAGGAAACTACGTGCACTGAAGGTAGAGGGTCCCTTTGTTGGAGCAGTCTCAGCAGAGAATTGCTGAGTTGGTTCATGCTCTGCCTGCCCAGCTTTTGAATATTAGGGGAAATGTCTCATTCATACTCTCATTCATGTTTTTATGTTTACAACAACTACAAAGCATAAGGAGTCCCTCTGCTATGCTTGGTCAGACTGTGAGCTTCTTTCCAGCTGTATTTCCACCTTATATTTGAAAACCCTGTTACAGTTTTCTAGGCAGGATTGGTTTCTATAATCTTGTGTGTGGAACTGAAGTCTCCTGGTTCATTCCTCTGCAGTATGGGGCTTAACATGGGGCAGTTCTTTTCTAAACTGGCCATTTCAAGCTCAACAAGGGTAGATTTAGGTCGGATATAAGGAAAAAAATCTTTTACAGTGAGGGTGGTGAGGCACTGGAACAGGTTACCTATTGTTGTGGTTGATGCCCCATCTCTGAAGACTTTCCAGATGAGGCTGGATCAGGCTATGGGCAAGCTGATCTAGCTGGGGTGTCCCTGTGCACTGCAGGGGAGTTGGACTAGATGGCCTTTAAAGGCCCCTTCCAACTCTAAGGATTCTATGATTCTATGTAGCTAGCTGTAATAGACCAGTGATAGTTGTCCCCACCCCCTATGGATAAATGGCTAAACTTTTCTGGTGGGTTGGCCTGACTCCACTAATCTCCACGTTCCTGGGAAACAGAAATCTTTCTCTGGTTCAGGCTCAGGTACATGAGGATACGTGAGCAGTGGGAACAGACGTTATCTTTGCTGTGTGAAACAAAGGTTTGTTTGTGATACCCCAGTGCAGATGCAGCAGGTGGGACTTCAGTAACAGCTCAACTTAGAGGGACTGCTTTGAACTTTTGTGGTCCTTCAGGCTTGAGGCTGATGGAGCCATCATTTGTTTGTTAACCTTGAAGTAGTTTTGTCACAGTCTCAGGGTAAAGCCTGATTGGCTGATTACAGTGCAAGGCAGAGATGTGTTCCGGCTGTCTCTCCTGCATGGCAGCTGCATTCTGAGGATACTGACAGTGTATCCACGAGGTTTCCCCCATCTCCTCCAATCCCACCTTGCCAACACTGTCAGAATCATTAGTGCTTTTTGTCACTTGATCCAAGATTTTGGTGGTGGAAGTTTTCACTGCATGAAAGTGAATGGAAGAAAATCTAGTGGGGTGGCACTGTCACATGAGACAACTTCAAAAGGATAGCACTAAATAGAGAGTAACATGAGCAAAGCCTGACTCCTGCAATGCAAGGAGGCTGGTCAGCAGTCTATGCAGCTGCTCTTAGTTTTGCATCTAGGAGAATGATTAGCAAGCATTACACAGAAAACAGCATGAAATAAACATCTCTGTCTCAAAGCTTATAGGGACAGAAATTCTTAGGGAAGAGGAATAAAAGAGAGAAAAATACATTTCAATCAAACAACCACAAAAAAGTGTAATTTGTCAAGTTTTTCAAACTGTATGAAAACAATTCAAAAGTGACACAAAAATATATATAAAGTTTGAAAAATACTTAAAAGAAAAAGTACAGATCTCACAATATCAAAACATGACATGGTTCAGAAGAGAGAAGAAAAGACATTGGGTAACACCATGTTGGCAGAAAAAAGTAAACCCCTCCAGGGCAGCTGTGTTCTGTCATTGAAAGTGTCAGTTTGTGTCTCTAGGATCTGTCCATAACGTGCTCAGCAATGACAGCATTAACTCTGAGCACCAGAAGAACCTCAGTCATAGCAGCAAGCAATGTAAATAAGGGAAGAGAGCAGCGACGGTTCCTGTGCTATCCCAGAGGCCTGAAATGTCCTAACACACACACGTATGTCCGTGGTTTCCTCTCACTGCAGATGTAAAAATCTTTTCAAAACTGCTTTTAAGGGAAGAGCTGTGAATTGTGAAAGAACTGCGACAAGTGGGGCTCTGAGCATGAACTGCACGATGTGATGCTGAGTGTCTGGCTGTGAAGCAACCTTTGGCCCTTGGCTGCTTAAGACTGCAGGCCTGGGGTTTTACAGGTGGAGACCAGCTTAGTGGGGACTCTCCTCTCCCCTAAACCATATAAATTGGAGTGATTCTGCTGCTGGGAGTGGGACTGCACTGGTTAGTGCTAGCAGTAGGATAAGAGTAGTGCCAGAAGAGGGGGAAGATGTTGGGGTGGAACAAGAGGTGCTATTTTAGGAGATGGTATTCCAAAGGGTTCCTAGAGACTCCTCAGCCTTAGAAGGAGATGTTAGCACCTCAAATGACAGCATCTGTGCTGTGGTGAGGTTACTTTACCACTGAGCATGGCTTGCACCAGTGCAGACTGAAGAAGTAGAACAGCTTCAGTTGTTTACCAGGACTTGCACAAATGGAACGAGCCGCTCTGGCCCAGGGCCTGGTAGGGGTTATTTATGGTAGGGGTTATTATGCCATTTTCTGGCATCTGTAGCCCTTCTCCGTGAAGAACAAAACTAAAAAGGTGGTGAAAAACTGGAATGAAGATCTGTAGCCCTTTGTGAACAAACCTTGTTCTTTTATGCACAGACTCCCTTAGAGGGAAAAGCTCTGCATTGCCAAGGACGTATAACTGGTTTTCCTGGTCATCCCTGGCCAATATGAGTCTAGGTGGGCTGGCGGATCCTACTGAACTGCCAAAGGGGACAAAACAGAATTCCTGACATTAACAGGAATGTCTTACTTCCAAATAACCCACGTGCATTTAGCAGTGTTTCTACTAATTAATAGGAGTCCATCATAAAAAAACCCTTAAGAGAAGGAATTGACTTAAAAGATCATTCTTCTCTGTTTCCTCCACTTAAAAACATTACTAAAAAGTTCAGTTCTTTTGGTCTGACTCGTTGGTAATGTGTCCCCCAACCTCTCAGAGCAAATAACTAACTCATTTCTGCCTGTAAACCCACCGAGTGGTCAATGCCGATTCAGGACTGGTGTTCTTGCAGACATTACAGGACCTCATGCAATATAGCAAAAGGGAATTGTCTAAAAAGTGGGAAATAAAAAAGTCACACTGGTGATCACACAACTGGGTTTTCAAGCTCATGATCGTTTGGGGCTCTCTGTATGGTCTAAAAAAACCAAAGGTTAAAAGATACATAATGTAGTTGTCTTTTTCTGTTTTCTTTTTATACAGAAATCATACACACAGAACTTCAATCTGAAACTTCATAACGAAAAAGTCCACTAATTTAAGGAAAGCATTTTGTTGTGCAAAAAGTCCCTCCCCCCCCCTCCCCTGTTCACCTTCATCTACTGAGGGTCTCACACACACACATAAAGTTTCCTTCCAACAGGCGAGTTGGTAAGAAAGAGTCCTCACTATATACAGTGAATTAGAGAGAAGCTGGATACAGTGCTGGCAAGAGGCATTAGGTGACTGCCTCTATCTGGAAGTGTCCATGTTCTCCTCCTTAAAGTTACTGCAGTGCTCTATAACTTTCCTAGGGATAAAACAGGACAAGGAAAGAGGGTTTAGTTTAATGCTTATTGCATTACGGTTGTGGGACAGTAACTTAAGAACTGCTGTTTGTAGCAGGCAGTCTTTTCTCATATACATCAACCAATATTGGTATAAAATCCAGTATACTTCACACAAGCAGCTTAAAGCTTGTAGATGATCCTCTTGGAATTTCAAGTCATGTTAGTGTGCCTCCAGATCATTCATTCATTCATGACCCCCACGCCTCAATCATCAGATAACTTTGAATTGTATCAGCAAACACATGCATGCAAATGCTTTCTATGCACTCTACTGTTACCTGGACCTGCTTTTTCTATTCCTTCCATTTACTGTTCTTGGACTGTTGCATCACTATATGTAATCTCCCTAACCTGTGATAGTCTTCTGCAGGCTTCTACGACTTCCAGCATTTAGCAGCATTTAACAGCATTCAGCTGTGGGGAATGCCTGCTACCCACAAGGTACGTATCCCACTGATCTACACTTCTCTTTAATATTCATCCTGCAGATATGAAGTTACAGATCTGTTTGTCGGTGATTAGAAACTGCAGCTGTCTTACAGCTCTGAAAGAATGACTGCAAAGGGAGGCCACACAGTAAGCTGGGAAGGCTCACAAAAGTGATGGACTCTCCCCACATTTTGAAAATCCTTTGATTTAAACTATGCAGTCAGCTCCTTCAGTGACAGGCTGATACTCTGGACAAGGAGTTCACACCTCAAGTATGAAGAACAGTGATGACTGGGGACTGTCAGGGTAAGAGATGCAATAAGCAGCATGGCTTCCTTGCCCAACAAACCACTTCTAGAACCTAATTGCCTGGTATCCATAAACACTGATTATCAGTGTTTATTGCAAATGTATAAACACCTCTAATCTTCTGTTTCTATCTTCCTTTTCCTGCTCTTCTCTTGTGTTTGTTTCACCCCTCATACGCAGCACAGGCCTTTCTTTGGTAGCTTTCCTTGATGTAGGGGAACAGGAAACTAAACTGAATGTTTGATGACAGTGCATTAGTCTCCTACCAGGCCATTTCCTTGGTCTCTTGCCGTGCTGAGGCCATTTTAATCATGTCCTTCAGAAGGGGAATCCCACCTTCTTTGATCAGCAGTGGGCAGTACTTGTCAGCTGCAAAGAAAGAATAAGACAGGTCCTTGTGAACCTTTCCAAAAGCAGTAGAAAGAGTAGCAGGAGGGGAAGGGTGCTGTTGGAGAAGTAACAAAACTTTAGTTTTTTATGGAGCCAACCTGTCAAGGGTGCCTTGACTGTAAAAATAAGATACAAAATGACTGAGAAATAAGAGCATGGCCAGAGGGATCTAAACATTGAAGGAATTTCCTATACACTACGTGGTGTTTTTTGCTTGGCTATGCTGCCTGGACATTATGAAGTTATTCGAATAAGGTTCTTGCTAACTACATAGCTAAACTGGGATGAGTTTTTCTGCTAAGAAGCTCAGATCCACCACGTGATCTGGTGCAGTGGATGTGATTTTAAAACTTACGGTAGACAGAGACCAAGTTATACAGTGCCCAGGTAGCCCAGTGCTGGCTGACGGGAGAGATCCCTTGTGGAAGAAGTCGAAGGATTGGTTCAAATGACCTGCACAGAAATATTGTGGAAGTTGTTAAAAATCCAAGAACTGCTTCTTTCTGCACTTTTGTCACTCAAAGCAGTACATACTCTGTATTCATAGATACCATAGCAGTAAATCCTTTAGCATGTTAGAGATTCTGACATCAAAGAGCAAGTCTGTGTCACATGGCAGTACTGGCAGGCTTACAGGCCCTACCACTTCAGCATGAACGTGCTGTCCAAATAAATGGCTGCAAAGAATTCAGCTGATTTCTATTCTCTGTCAGTCATTTTCTCATGACAGCTGAAACAGCACCACTGATAGCTCTGTAGAAGGTCCAGAGCAAAATTATACCCATCCAATGCCAGCTGCTCACATGCAATAGCTGCTCTGTTTCTTATGACAACAATAACGTGTGCATACTGTAGCTAAGGCACTGGAATGCCATTTGTTTGGGATCCCTGCCAAGCTCTATGGGAAAACAGAGCACCTGATACCCTTATAGAGGAAAAGCTTTGGAGGATTCCACCAGCTGTATTAACCCATTAGGAGCTTTCTGGACACTCTGTCTAGATATTCTCCAAAGGAGAGTGAAAGCTACAGCAACACATGTGACTTTCAGAATGAAATAGTACTGAAGAGGTGCAAAGGGTGGAAGTCTCAGAGAACATTATTTAGTCAGTCACAGCAGATAGTCAGATCCTGGGTTTCCTGAACTATATAATTCCACCAGAAACATGCAGGATAAATTCTGCTCTGTTCCCATGCTCCTCCCATAAGAACTGCCAATCAAGGTATCCAGTTTTAGCAGCCAGTGTTACATGCTACCTTGACTCAAAGGAAGATGAGAAACTCTCACTGAAGAATACATTCGTGAGGATTTCTCCTTCATTCTGAGCAGAGCCTTCATGCTCAGCTGTATTCCTTTCCTTCTGTCTGTTGGTGTTTGCTTTCTGTGACAGTCCTGGCTCTGGGTAAATGGGCCAAACTTCTCTGTTTCTCACCTGTAATTGATATTCCTTCTGGAGTTGATATCCCAGCTCTGGATGGCTGCCCACATCCTCTTTACAACTTCCTCTCGGTGGGGCTCACATATACCCCAAGCCTCCGGACCATCAAACATGATATGGGAGAGCACACCACAGGCATTATAGGATACCTCAATCCCATCTGCTTTGCTCTCTAGCAGATTGCTGCCGAGAGAGAAGAAATCATTGAGGGGTGCCAGAATAACCTTCTTCAGCATCTCACAAAAACCATCACGTCTTTTATCTACATTCGGAGATGATTATTGAGAAAATATCTCCTGAAACAGGAGTTGTGCCCTTCAGAGATACAGCTTTTCAGTGGCACTAACATCACAACCAAACCCTTACAATCCAGTGCATTCACAAAGGTATCTTGTTACTTCCCTTTAGCTTTTTATGAATGACAGAAAGCCCAATCTGATGCACTAAAAGTTGAAAAGTCTCCAGGTGATGTGGAAGCAGAGCTCCAGAGTGCTCCCCCTGCCCCAGCCCAGCTGTTGGTTAGCGAGGCACTCACCTGAACACACTGATGAACTGGGAGGTCATGAGCTGTGGACGGAGTTCCCTGACTTCAGCCACATTGCCCAGGAGGCCCAACATATTGCGATGCAGCTCCTGTTTCTCTGGGAACTCCTAAGAAAGCAAGAGACAGGATTATACAGTAGCAGAGACATGGTGACAATAGGAATGAGAAACTACGCAGAAAGCACATCTAGAAAGGATGAAGATTTTTGGGTAGCCATCAGTGTTTTTTTAGTAGATTTCCAATGGTATCTCTAGAATTCAAGATATGCGTGATACGAGAAAATCGAGGCTAGGGTCTGTCATTCACTGCCCCGCTTAAGGAAGACTGTGTGTGAGACAGGAAAAAGGAAGATGTGCTGAGTTTAGGTTTCTCTTTTCTTCTGGTTGGGTGGTTGGATTGGAGCAAGAATGAAATATGCAACCTTTTTCTGTTTATGCAATACAGGAAGTATTGCTTATGAGTTAGCTTAGCTATTTTCATCTCCACTGCTAATGTCAGCATTCATCTAGAGGAAAGCAGCCATACTTACTTTCAAGCACTCCAAGAACAGTTTCATACCGCTGTAGTTGAGGAACATCTCGCAGTTGTCAGGAGTCTCATCAGTAATATTCCAGAGGGCGCTCCATGAGAACTCCATCACCTGATCACACTGTAAAGATGAAGAAACAGCTTTGCTGATGTAAGAGTCTGGTGCAAACTAAATGCTTGCTTCATCTCTGACATCACCTCAGATGACTCCAGAGGTAAGAAAATTGTTATTTTTTTTTCAGCTTTTCAGCAAGTGGGTTTTTGGTTTTAGTTACTTTTGCCTCCCTGCTATGTTTGTCCCTTCAGCCCTCACCACTGCAACAGTGCCAGCTGGGATGTCCCATGTTAGGTAGAGAAGCTGGGCTGGCACACCATGCTATCTCTATGCCTAAGTCAGAGTAAAGAAAACATTATGTATGCGTTTTAGTGGGAATCACTCACCGTTTTATCAGCCAGCTTCTTCTGAATCAATTTTAACATTGTCTGTGGGCAGAGGAAGGGGAACAGTGAGAACAGTTCAAGAATCATAGAGCTAAAACCAACAGGTTTAGCTGCTGCAGAGCTGCTTACAAAAATTGTAAGTGTATGCAATTCTGACCTTTTGCAGAGTATCTAACTAATACTCCTTTCTCTAAACTAGTGGGACTAGGTTCAGTGTTTCAAGTATTTGCAGAGCTAAACCATGTCACGGTCCCTGAACTGCTGGGTTTGTAGTCAAAGTCTGGAATGTGGTTTAACTGCAACAAAGCAGTGGCCTCTGCAGTTCTTTGAAAGGGGTGAGATATGCATTGATGTAAGTTGCAAATCTGATGCAAACTCAGGGAGATGCAGAAGGAGATAGTCAAAAGGTTTTACCAGTTCTGGAAATTGTATGGTGTAGTGAAGACGGAACGTGTCAGGTCACACTGCTTTCATGGACAGCCTGTCTCTGAGACCATGACTTCCAGTGCTGGCAAGCCAGTAAAAGATGCCACATGGAGGGGCAGGGTTCAGGACAGGTTAGTCTTGCTGGAACAATAGCTCCCTTCTGTGATACAGTAAGCTTGGTTCACTGCCTGGATGAGTTTGGTGGATGGCTGCAAGGAAACGGTGGTAGCCTGGGTTAAGGATAAGAAGACACCTTGGGACCATACCAACCATGACAAAACCCATCTTGCCCACAGCTTCTTTATGATCGTTGTCCACCTGGCAGACCAGAGCATTACAGAGGTGCACGGCAATACGCTGGATAGACTCATCCTGCCGGCTCTGGTTGAGGATGCTCAGCAGCAGCTCGTTTACTCGGCGGTACTGGAACTCCAGCTCCTCAGGAATGCTGAAGTTACACAGTGTCAGGCAGCAGTTCCGCTGTACCTGGGTCATAAGGAAGCAAATGCTGCACCAGGTGGCTATGATAACATGACCTAATCACCTCGTGTTCCCTTGTTGCTTGGTACTGAAACCACAGCAGTAGTCCTGTTTGACTACTACTACAGTTTGCTACCCTCCTCCCTACAACTCTGCTTTAGCTGTGCTCTCAGTAAGTTCTTCTTCCTCACCGTCACTCTGGTCTCAAGTGGCCACCCACTCACCCAGTGCATGTCACTTTCTAAGCCAGTTTTTCACTGTCTATAAGCTTTCTATTCAGAAGTCACCTGCTGTAGCCCAGTATCAGCACTTCTGATAAGAGTGCATTGGTGTAGTGTTTCTTCCTGTTGACTAAATAGCCCCAACACCCTCACCCTCTTCAACTCATAGTCTGTGCTGGACATCTATGCTGTGGGTTTTGACCACTAACATCAGCTAAAAAGGTGCCTTGCTATCATCACTTACTTCTCCTGGTTCTGGAGAACATCACATGGATAAGGAGCACCTTGTGTGTAATCCCTACCACCTGAGTGAAGACAAAAAGCAGATCTGGGCAATAGGTTCTCTGAAGCCTGCCTCAGCTCACGTATTGGAGGCTTAGAAGATGCAAATCCTAACACCAGGCTAAAGATGTAACATGAGGAAGAACTATGGGAGCCAAAGCAAGCTGGGCAGCTCTTACTGTGACTTCCTGGTAGGACTCCATGCCGTTCAGCACCACCTGGATGACCTGGCGTCGCAGCTTTATGCTCTGCTCCATGCGGTACTCGGAGTTGGTCAGGTAAAACAGTGCAGCACTGCCTGTCACCTGGATGTTTTTGTCATCCTTGTGGCACTTGAGGGCTGTGATCACCAGCTGCAAGGAAGGAACGTGAAGCTTCAGTGCCATTGGCTTGCTGTTGAGTCTTGGAGTGACAGTTATGGCTGTGTGTGACAAAGGCTGATACAAGGCTGCAAGGAATGCACAGCCCAGGTGTTGCAGGAACATGCTCACGAGGTGAAGGTACTTAGTTCCACCGTACTACTGGAACTTTCTCCAGAATTATGTGGTGTCTCAGGGTGAAGAAAATGCTGGGACTGCAAAATTTCCCTTATAAGTGTGAGCTAAATGCTTGCATGAGGCTTACCTGGAGGGCTCGCAGCAGCTGGCTGCAACGCTCAATACGGGCAATGTCAAAAAGGAGGTTGATGGCACGAGAAGTGATTTCTGGCCGGTGTTCAGTGTAAGCCTCAATAGCATTCAGAACTTGCTCTTCGTTCTTGTCTCCACTCACCTGGCATAGAGGAACAAGAAACAAGGAAGAATGAAGAAAGCAAGCTGGTGTGAGAACTCTAGGGTAGGTCTGGAAGTTCAGAGGATACAACTGTCCTCTGTCCTGTTTGTAGGATTAGGCCCGTGATGGGAGCAAAGAAGTCAAGTAACTTCTCAGCCCAGAAGGACATGAACTGGCATCTCTGGTAGTTACAGACATCCTGGTCCTTCAGTCAGGATGATTTCTTCAGGCCCTTCTCTAAGAGGCCTTTGGTGTTTTTTGTTGTTGTTTTGGTTTCTTTAGCACTTGTAAGAACTGTGGGGTATGGGTCTTGCCTTCTGACCGCTTCCTGCATTATCAAGTAGCTACTGAAAGGTGAGAGCTAAATTGTCACACACAGAACCATAAGAACTCTGCTCTATTTGCGGGCAGTTCTCTGAACTTCTTCCAAGTACCCACAACCAACACTCTGACACCCTCGTTACCTTATAGGCTGGAATATGTGTCAGGCGGCAGAGAGATGTTTCAAAAAGGCCCAGGAATTGGAGCGGCCGTTTCAAACCCCGGAAGGGAGCAATGCTGCTCTTTGCTGGCTCAATGCTGAGGAAAGAAAGAGATGACTCACGTTGGTACCCTGCTTCTCCAGGTGTCTCCTGCCACAGAGACAGCTACTTGTTCTCTGTTCACCTTGTCTGTACTGCTCTGTAACTGGAGTGATAATATCTGTATTTCAGTTGTGCACCAACGAGCTTTTCCTAAACCTAAATAGGCATGAGTCCCAGGTGAACCTGAGTGAAAGGCTAAACACATCGAGGAATTAAAACATCAGTAAGAATTCATGTCAGAATGCAGCTTTCCTGGACAGAGTTCATCCTGGAAACGTACTAGCTGCAGTAAAGGCTTCTTAGGAAGGGAATGTGGATTTCACTGATTTAAACTATTTGCAAACTTGATGGTGTATCATCTGATAAACATGATAGTTGCTTCTGTGATCATGCAAGAACACTTCTTGTTTTGCTGCCATGTTTCTTATTG
>PPHD01017183.1:4979-15178 GCA_002909625.1 Bambusicola thoracicus
AAAAAAAAAAAAAAAAAAAAAAAAATTGAAAATTACCAGCATGTTCTGTTAAAAAGAAAGATAAAGAAACTGAGAAACGGTTGGAAAGAAAAGTAGATGTTCAGCAGGCAGATAAAGCATTTAGATATTTGTTCATTTTCATATACACAATAAAAATCAAAACCTAAGAAACACATTCAAAATTTAGAAACAGGGGGGCTGTTAGATGATATCCAGTGGTTTCAGTAAGAAGGAAATTAAGAAATAGTATAAAAAGAACTGCACTGTAATTAACTCTTTAGAAGATGTGAGCAGAAACAATATTAGCCAAGTAATACTCTGCAGAAGAGTTAGTACTGATAATTTGTTGATGCTTGGTGGTTTGAATTGGTAGTACTGCATTAACAGTTTTCATTCAGATCTGTTTTCACTGCATCTACAATAGATTTTTTTTTCCTCTCTTTAATTTCCTTTTAGATGTAAAATGAAGTGTTTCTTTTGCATGTTCATACTGGATGCAGGATGGTAACACTCATGACCTTGAAACAATTTAGCAGTTTACATCATGGTTTTTGGCATACAGCTCCTGAAGGATAGGCTTTGTGCCAGTGAGCTTAAATATTACTATATAGTGCCGTCTGAGAAATAGCATCCAATAATAAGTATGCAGAAGGTTAGTGGCCTCTTTCATACATCTTAGCTGGATTAGAAACTGTCTGAATTATCATCAGGCTTGCAGTCTTTTTGCTTTTTAAATTCCCTAGCAGAGTATCCCCAATAACCTTCAGAGATGCTGTTTCTCCTCCTCTCCAGGTACTGTCTTGAAAGCATGACTAAGCAAGAAAACTAGAATTAGAATTACATTTAGGATTTGAATTAGAATAATTCAACTGGAAGGAATTTTAAAAATTCATCAACTGCTTTGTCACTTCAGAACTAATGAAAATTTAAACCATAGAATCATCGAATCATTAAGGTTGGAAAAGACCTCTAAGATCATCTAGTTCAACCATCAGCCCATCACCACCATCTCCACTAACTATGTTCCATGGTGCCACATCTCCATGGTTCTTGAACACCTCCATGGATGGTAACTCCATCACTGTCCTGGGCAGACTGTGCCAGTGTATTACCACTCTTTTGGAGAAGAAATCTTTCCTAATATCAAACCTGAATCTCCCCTGGCACAGCTTGAGGCCATTAACTCTTATCCCATCACTGTTACCTGAGAGAAAAGGCATGTTATAAAAGTCTTTGCTGAAATGCCTCTTGAGCACTGAGTGGCATGGGGACATCAAGAACCTTCCTAGGCAGCCTGATCCAGTATTTGACCACCACCATAATAAAGGATTTTTTCCTAAAATCTAGTCTGAACTTCACCTGAATCAGAGCCTTCAGTAGAGCTTAAATATCCACTTAAAGTAAGGAGCTGTTAAGCCCACAGACTTCTCCAGCTTCCTGTGTAACACCAAGCAAAATAAATGCTAATAACAAAGTAAGCCCTCCGTGCTGAGAGCATTTCTTGGTTTGTAGTATACTCCAGCATAAATGCCCTCCATGCCTCTTGATTGAGATTTATATAATCTCAGCTTCTCATGTAAATTTGCACTCGGTGACCTGACAGCAATCAAGGAAAAGAGATGCTAACTGGGAAAAGATCTCGCTTTGCATTGTTTAAATGCTCAGCTTGTGCTGTGAAATTGCATTTGTAAGAGAGGAATAAACTCCTAAGAAGAAATGGATTTCACATATTTAGTGAAGGCCTCCAGGCAATTTCTTTTCTTAATGGCGATCTGAATGCAGCTTTAATTTTTCAGATTTTATAAGGCTTTTCCTTGAAATTACTTTTTATGTGGCTCCTCTGCTAATGGATCCTCCACACTGAGGTGAAAGTAAGAGAAGAAAATCTTACGAGAAGGAAAAAGTAGACTCATACTGGGAAAAAGTGACATAATAAATCGGAGATTACAGGCAATAAAACTGTCTTCCATATTTTTCTTTGATAAATGCTGGTCCTCTCTCCTCTGGATTCTGAAGACATTAAAATATTGAGACAAATCTTTGTTTTTTTTTTTTTAAAGAATATTTTACTATCAATGTAGAGAGTAACTGGAAGTATTTAGTCACAATATTTGAACATCTGTGGGAGCTATGATATTTCTATTATGATATAATGCTATGCTCTTAGACAGTAACAGTGACTTCACCTGACAAAAAAGGAAAGTGTGCAGCCAAGTCAGATTTCCAGAGTATTCTAAGATGTCCACTTCTTCACTGAAGAATAATTATGGTGGAGAGTAAATGTAGAGCAAGATAACTTTTGTTATCTTTTGTTTAAAAGGCTGTGCACAGTAGTTGAACTTCATGTAAGTTCTGGAGAGTCCCTGCATATTACTGAAGTCATTTTAATTTTTTCTGTATTTGCCACTGACATTTTACACCACTGTGCCATTTGATCTCAGGAAGCTTGTTTCTTCTAATGCAGCTAGGAGATAATTTTACCAATAGGAAGCAAAAAGGTAACTGTTACAATAATGAGGGACTTTTCTGAGATGCTTAATATGAGAAATATGCCTTTTATTTTTCTTAAATCATAATTTTCCCTTAGAAACAAACAAACAAACAAAACAAAATGGTGCAGAAGAGTCCCATTATTGATCTGGAAACCAAAAGAGTTAGTTTCTAGTCACTATAATTGACAAAGGCTTCTACAGCTCATTAACTGCAAGATTATGTGGCACGATTCATTAAAATTCTGTTTCACTGAATGCATTTGTAAACACCTTCTGAGAAGTTTATCACTCTTTGCATAATGCTGAGCTTTCTTTCTGCAGATGCATTTCTCTGCTGCACTTTACTGATATAAGAGTCCCAAAATAAGTTATGGTAGGAAAGTGTTATCTTCTCACAGCAAAGGAAAAAAAGAATTGTGTTGACTCTGAAGCATAGCAGATATTAATTGGATGTTGCTACAGTATTTTCTTAAGTCCTCTTTATTTATTAAACCTCTCATTCCATTAATTTGGTGAGTTTGCAAGAAGAGTTTTGATTTTAGTACAAGCATGAAACAAAATTTACAGGACAAGCCATACCCATTTTTATTCCTATCCCTGCAGCAGAGGAAGATATCACTGCAATTCAACTAGCAGAACCACAAATAATTTTTCCTCCCCTCTTGCCAACTAGATTTCAATCTTTTTTTTTTTCTTTTTTTTTTTTTTTCGTCTAGAAACATTTATCTGGGGGAATATCTAACCTGTTCCTTGAGCTCTATGAGTAAACAAGCCGTGTGCTCACCGTACAAGTTAGGCAAGTTCTTAAAAAAGGATGAGAGATATAACACGATGTAAGAGTACAGGATACTGAAGAGTAGACATTCTCATTTTAACTTCAGGGGCCTCCAGTCACTGCTGTTGCATACATAGCACATTAATTCATAATTTCAGCCTAAATCTTACAGGTATGAGAGGAACAGATGCTTATATGCCTGCTATGAATGGATGTGGCCTGTCAAAGCATGAAGTAGACGAGCTTTCAGCAGAAAAAGATGGAAAGTGTTATTTTGTGTGAATTATAATATAAACAAAACACATACTGCATATGGGCTTCATCTGACAAAGAGTGCATGCCTATGACGTTTCATCTCCATTTTGTATCTTTACAAAATCAGCAGCGTCAAGTGGGAATTCATTAAAATTCCCAGGTCACCACAATCAGCAGAGTCAAGTGGGAATTCCGTTTATCAAACACCTGTGGATAAAGATACCCTAAACTTCATTGTTTGTTTCTGAAATCACCATCTATTTTTGGCAAGTAAAGCTACAACTACAGATAGTCCTTTAAGTCTGATCACCCTGGTGAGTTTCCAGTCACTTCTATCTTCACATGCCTGGATTCTTCTGCTGTCATTGTCATTGCTCCTTACCCTTTCTAAGATAAGGTTTTCTCCCATGTGAGAAACTTGATTTACCATGTTATTTCTCCGTTCTCATGGGAGTAGAACCTGAGTTTATGGACTTCAAATGCTAAACAGTAAGGAAACGAGTCTAATGTAGTGGATGTGACAATGTGACATTTGTGACATTTCGTCAGAGTTACTAATGCAACTACTCTAAGTCACCAGAAGCCAAGGCAGTACCTGCTATCTGTGTGTATTCCCACTGCAGGTAGCTTTATGGGGCTTTATGATGCTTTTATGTTGGCAGTTTTATTGTTTTATTGTTGTCAGCCTTGCTGACAAGGCCAATTTAGCTAACAGATATTAGAATGATACTTTTCTCATATACCTAGAGGATTTCTTTGAGTCAATACGTGAAAACATAGAGTTGCACTGTTTCCTCCACTCAGCTGTGCACCAAGATACCCACTGAGATACAAATACCTTATTTTTTGTTGTGGAGAGCATTACTACCACACAAGAAAAAATATTTTGGTTTCTTTTTGTGAATAACATGGTGACATAGACTCCTGCATACAAATTGACTGTTGACAATTCTTTTAATGTCATGACAATTTTTTTAGTTTTCCTAAGATAATGTATGTCCTTTTCCCTGTAATCTCAGCAAAGACCATCCTTCTTTTGTAGATTCATTGTCTTTGAAGAGATTAAACCCAACTTCCTCTCCCAGGTAACTAGAGATAGGATAAGAGGGAATGGACATACGTGGCACCAGGGAAGGTTCATGCTGGATATTAGGAAATATAGTCTCCAAAAGTGTGGTTGGGCATTGGAATGGGCTGCTCAAGGAGGTGGTGGAGTTACCATCCCTGGAGGTGTTCAAGAACAATGGAGATGAGGCATTGAGGGACATGGTTAGTGGACATGGTAGAGGTGGTTTGACAATTGGACTGGATGACTTTAGAGATCTTTTCGAGCCTTAATGATTCTGTAATTCTATATTTATGTGCATGCGTGCATTTAAGTACACAAGCTACATAAATATGTCTGTGTGTGTGCATCTGTAACACATGATCTAACAACTGAATCATTTTAAAAGAAGTTGTGGTGCTCCTGTCTACTTGGTGATCAAATTTTCAAACAGACATCAACGAGTTGGCAGAATCCACAGGACTGTCAGAATGTGTGAGCATGCTGCCTAAAAAACTTAAAATGTCTGAGAAGGATGGCAAATCAAAGCACATGAGTGACAAGCTGAAGACAAGTTCATCTCCTGGTCCCTTTTTTTATCTTGGCTGTGTGTTCTCCTCTTTCATCTTTGTTTGCTTCTTTCCACAGGTTGATGCAACTGTTATAATTAACTTGACTGAGTGGGTTTACTGCCAGGAAATTAAAATACTCTTTATTTCCTCAAACTCTTCTCCTTCTCATCTAAGGAAATGAGAGATGATTTAGGAAAACAAGAATCACTGCAGATAAACAGTAGGAGTGAGCTGGACTCTTCTCTTAAGGTCCTTCAAGAACTATAAACAGTGAATGGTCAGGCAGGAGGAAGAGGGGCTTCTCTGTAAATGAAATCATAGGCCAATAAGAACAATAGAATGATAGAATCATTAAAGTTGGGAACAACCTGTAAGTTCATCTGGTCCAATCATCAAAAAGAGAGTTGGCATGCCAAAACTTGAAGGTGATGTAGGATGGCACTGAAAATTGTGCCCAGAAAATGATTTAATTAGCTGATCCCTTTGGCATCACCTTTTATGATCTGGATCTCAAGTTACTCTGAGCAGCAATAAAGATGAAACTGAAGGAAAACAGGCTTTGAAGTTTCTACATTGATCTCATCTGATAACTATGTGAAGGTAGGATCTGGTACAATCAGAGTAACACTATTTATCTGTCATTCAGTAAAAAAGGAGACCAGTGCAGTCAGATTGAAAGGAGCCATAACCAGACCATGTGGGTACAGTTACCTGAAAATTTTCAAGAGGCGTACTACTTTTCTTCAGCTCAGAAAGAGTGCAGTGTTTAAAGTAACCTGCAAACTAACAGTTACAGCTTTAAAAGATAGAAATACAAAGTTCAAGCCACAAACCTGGAATATGCAGAGAAATAATTTGCAATTCTGGTTGGGATTTCTGTATGGGGAATATTGGAAAGCTTTTATTAAGTGTCGATTCAGAAGAAATACTATAAAAACAAAAGCATAGTGTGTCAAGAAAAAAAACTGCTTCATTTACTTGGAAGAGTCAGAATCTGGCTGATATTGCAGAACAAGAGCATGAGCTCTGGACTTTGCATCCCAGGAGAATGGAAACAGAGATTTAGAAGTCATTTTGGGGTTTGTCTCCTCTTGTCAATGCTGAGAAGTTAAAGTATCTGAAGGATTCCAACACTGAAATGTCTCCTTCCCATTGGTATTTTCTTTTTCTCAGAAACAGTACACACTCGGAATAGCTCAGGCATAATGCCTTCTGGAAAAAAACTTAGGAAACAGTAGAAAAAATGCACACTGCAAAACACCAACATGACATTTCAAAGTTAAATTGTTTTATTTTGAGTGTGAATCTTTCAAGTTTCAAGGAATGCTTTGTTTCCATTTTGATGAAAGTGAAAATGACAGGAAAAGATTGATTTGTGGGCTGCCTGAAACACACTCCTAAGACCTCCTTTACCACCTTAGCATCGATAAAAATGAGGAAGCCTGGAGTTATCATTATGAAAATAAAAATACTGTTAATTAAATGCTTATTTTCTCAGATTTCTTGTTTACTGATTGCTGAAGACATGGTTAACAAAGCAAACTGAAATCTAGCTAGCAGGCCCTTCACCTGAGACTTCATGGCTTCCACTTCAGTCTGTGTCAATGGTTGGTTGAACCTTAAAAAATACCATGCTTTGTAAAAGCGTATCTCAGAGGCAGAACCCTTGATGCCTGTAATTTTCGACTTGTCAAAGTAAATATGGTTTGTATTGTATTTATTTCCTGAATTCTGAGCAGACAACATTCATTCCTTTGCAAGGGGGGTATAAAGCAATTGGCCAATTGTTTTAGAGATGTGTCTTTTGAGAGTAGAAAACTTTTATTTGTAGAGTTCCTCTGTGCTTAAGTTTTAGGGACCGATTCTCCGCTCCAGGAGCACTCTTTTTACTCCTGTATGTCTCCACTGCTGTAGGTGAGGTACTGCTATCAGCATCAGCAGACACTAAATGAGTGGAGAGAATTTTCAATTCGTACAAGCAGGTTTCAAATACATTGCATTTATTTGATTGCATTTTCTTGCTTTCAACAACAAGCTTTGCTTTTGTAACTTGTTCTTCATTTAATATTAAAACAGACTGGGAATACATTTAATTTGATTACATCATGTTTGAAACTTCAGCAAAAAAAATCAGAAGCCGGCTGAATGAGCTGAAGCTTTGTGAACTTATGTGGAACCTTCTTAAATTTCCCAAAGTCAACTTCCTGCACACTGAGATCCAAGGCTATGTTGTCTCTTGCCACCTCCTTTCTCTCTTTCCATGTGTCAGATTATAGTCTTTAGCTGTAGGGCTTTGCAAAATAGATAAGAATGAGAATGTGGTTTCAGCCAGTATGACACTTCTGCTGCTCTTAACTGAGTCATTTTCTTCTCGGCAAATGATACATTCATGAGTTGGCCATAAGTATGTTATTTCACTTTAACAATGATGAGCACAAAAGGCACTCACTTTGTCACTTTAAATAGAGGCTGGGTGTTCCCTAATATTGTACTTATGCAAGAGAATTATCTTGGATGGACACTTACTTTCACCAATTCAGAGTTCTTCAGCTTTATCTCAAATAATTAAAGATTTACTGAGTGAAGATTTTGTATAGAAGTCTTCCTTCTTCCCAGGAAAGAAAACCAGCTATTACACTACAGTGACTCTTTCCCTTAGTGAATATTAAATCATTTGAAATTGTTCCACTTACTATAAAATTCTTAGATAACTCTTAGATCAAAAAAGGTGAGAAAAAGAATCAATATCCCCTTGCTGAACACTCTTCTGCAGGGCAGCAAGTTCAGTTTCAAATGTTTCTCTGCTAGGAAAGCTGTGGCAGGATCAGGAGCTTAACCCGGGTGTATGATGGCCCAGACTGGTGCTGACAGCAACGTTTGGTCTGCTTAGCTTTCCTTTCACCTTGTAGATAAGCTCATGCCAGTATGGCAACCTGCCAGCTATTAAGAGTCTCTATGAAGACAATGAGTCTTGAAAAAAGTGCATGGAATTGTTCTGAATCTTCTGGAGTAACTGGTCTGTCCCATAGCTTCTTGATGGGATAAGTCACAAGAGGTACACAAAATGAAATAGTGGAGAGCATGGCATGTGGGCAGAAAAAGTGTTTGCTTATCATGGTGATTATACTCTACTTCATTTACAACATGGACAGGCGTTGAGTGGATTATTTATTTAATTTGGCTGCACAGCAGAGACCTTTATAAATCAAGTGGTTTTATAGTCAAGCTGACATTATCATGAGCAAGAACTGTTTGTATCAGCTAGCTTAAGATGCTTGCTTCAAAGTCAACTGTGCATTTAATACTTAACAACAAAATTAATGAGCATACACTGGTGGCCTCTGAGGGAACAAGTGGTATTGGTGGAAGTTCTTTCAGAGAAGAATCCCCATAAAACAATACCAAATGACTTTCTAACTGAAATAAGAGTAGGATCTGAAACCTTGAGAGCTGAAATAGTTTCAGCTTTAAGGTTTAAAACCACAAAATCCTTCATATTGATATCTGGGCCCATACAGACAAAACTGCCTGGGTGAAATACTGTTCTCTGAATGAGAAATTTCAGGGCTGATCCAAACTGAAGAATACGAATTGGTCTTAGTCTGGCATCAAAACAGCCAGGGGAATAACTCTATCCTTTTTTGAACAGAAGTATCCTTTGCAATTCCTTCATCATCTGGAAAGGAAGAGGTGAAGCCCGAGTGTGTTCCCCAGTGCCATAACAAGGAGAGACAGCTGATAATGCACACATTTGCTTTGCTTTCCAATGGTAAAGCAATGCTCTTTATTCAGTTACCCATTCTGAGGTGTTCCAGGCGAGTATTATGGACATAGATACAGTGTTGCTTACTCTTGGTCTCAGCAAATGCTTTGGTGTTAAGACCTGGACTAGTACTATTGCTACTACTGTAGCATTCCTTGCTGGGAAGATAGGGCGCAGTCATGATAAAATTATTATAGATTTCTATTCCTAGAAAAAGATATAAGTTCTTTTCTTGTGGCCGAGGTATATTAGATCTCATCCATGCTTTGCCTTATAGACAAAGGTCTGTGCTTATCAAAATAATGACTACAAGAGTACAACGGACACTTACAGCTGAGGGTACAATATGGATGTTCTTCGGGGAGTTTACTATAGAAACAAAGATTCTCTGTCAATCTTCAAACCAAGATGTAGGAATACACTGCCCTAGCCCATGCTGGAGACCAGAATCAGCAGAAGTGAATTTATGCCTGCGTTTAGCTGCTCAATTTGCAGTCTAGTGTCTTAACAAACTCACACATTCATCAGCGGGTTAAACTGAGATGCCAGGCTGGAAATGGAAGAAGCTGAAATGCAAACACAAAGTCTCCTCCTAAAAATACTCTTTCCTTCTTCTCTCAGCCTCGCCAAACATTTCATCCATCCATTCAAATTCCCACAGTTTCTTACTGGCTTTCTAATATCAGGGAGGTGGAGTTGAACGCAGTGCTAGACAACTGGACCCCTGTTAAAATAGAGATCTTTTTTCAAAGGCCTGAAAAAAATTCCCTTTTTTCTTCCTTTTTATATCACAGTTCTATAGAAATCAATACATGTAAGGCCCACTAAGTGATAAAATATAAGGAAAATTTTCCCAAGCAATAGACTTGGATTCCCACTTTCACTGCTCTGATTTTATCGAGATGTCTTTCAAAGAGAACAAAACCTCTTTGAGGGACAGGAGTCCAATCTGTAAAACTTTGATTTACCACCTCTGTGAGTACTATTTTCAATGCCAGCTAACTATGAAGAACTGAAAGATGACAACCGATTTCTAGATTGCCTTGACCATGATCAGAATTTCAGTTATCCAGACAGAAGCATCCCAACAGAGATGTTAACTGAATCTGCAGAACATGACCTGGAAAGAGCTCTGCTTGAATCAAGGAATCATAGAATGCCTTGGGTTGGAAGGGCCCCCAGGGATCATCAGGCTCCAACTCCCCTGCCACAGGCAGGGCCACCAGCTTCCAGATCTGGTAATAGACCAGGCTGCCCAGGGCACCATCCAACCTGGTCTTGAACATCTCCAGGGATG
>PPHD01017185.1:0-15178 GCA_002909625.1 Bambusicola thoracicus
CTGAAGATTAAGCCCTTAAACAATCTAACGATTAAACATTTAAACACATACCAAACAAATAACCCTTAACATTCCACCCCCCCAAAAAATGCAAAATACCATCCAGACTTTCAAGCCTAGACCTCCAAATGGGCACCCTGGTATTTCAGGAGGCTCAGGGTGCATCAGCTGACTGTGCTGGATGGAATTTTAAAAGAATAACATATTCCTTTTGGTTTTTTTTTAATAACAATACAAGAAACCTCAGAAGGACTGAAATCTGAATCGCAGGAACACACTTTACGTTAATGCCTTTGTGCAAAAAATGTTTAATTCTAAAACGTAAAAATAAAGTAAGTAGTAGTCTGCAGTACAGTTTCCTCAACCAGTTTCTTCCATTTAAATCAATTTTAATCCCAGCACAGGAAATGAGTTTCTCCTTACTGCGTTGGCCTGCCCATGTAGATGCCTGGGGTGGGTGTATGCGCTCTCTTGGTGATGGAGTAATCCACCCGAATCCTCCTGCCATCCAGCTCCATTCCGTTTGCATGCTCCATTGCCTGCGGGAAAGAGAAGGAATGAGGACATGAAACCTTCGACCTCCTATGGAAAGCCAGGCACAAGCCACACTGATTTCTGCCAGACCCAGACCAACGAGCCCCACGCTGGTTCTACTTAGGCTGCTTACCAGTGCCCCGCTGTGGTGGCTCGGCCCCGGCCCCTGGCCCGCTCGCCGGCAGCGCTTTCAGGGCTGCACCGGGGCGCCGAGCGCCGTGGCACGCAATCAATCCCTTTTTAAGAAAGCACAGGACCATCCACTAGCACAATCGCCTCCCTTGTAGTAGACTTTGCCTTCTACC
Source organism: Bambusicola thoracicus (assembly GCA_002909625.1). NCBI lineage: Eukaryota > Metazoa > Chordata > Aves > Galliformes > Phasianidae > Bambusicola > Bambusicola thoracicus. Next base: position 840 of record PPHD01017185.1, read on the forward strand.
CATCAAAAAGGTAAACAAAGTCAAAACAGCTTTTCCTGAAAACCACATCTTTCCTACCATCGGCTCTGACCCAGAGGGGATGGGCGGATTCAAAGGCTGTGCAAAACAGTGGCTTCCTGTAGGGTGCATATGGCCGGATTACTGCTAGTCGGCTGCCATTTCATGCTCTCCCAGCCTCCTGCCATCTCCCTTACAAGGACCTACTCCAGCTTAGTAAAATGGCGGGTTCAGCCTACATGGATACCTAATTACAACCTTCCTCCCCACTCGCTCTCACAATAGCGGGCGGCCAAAGCGATACGCACGGGGGGCTGCGCCTGAGAAGCCCGCGCCTTCAGAGCAGCTCCCAGCCCGTGCACGCGCTCACTGGGGGTTCCACCCCGCTCCTTTCATCTCTCAATCAATACAATGGCCTTTCGCAAACTCCAAAGCATGCAAGCAGCTTTTCCAAAGGACCACGGCAAACTTTTGAGAATTATACATAAGGAATGCCAACTTGAAAAAAATAATTAACAATATCACAAATAATTAACGTTGGGCTTAGAGTTATTAACATTTTTAAAGTACTTTTTTGTTTTCGCACCTTCCATTTACTGCTGCCCTAAGACCTCCAAAATACTACTTCTCAAGGCAGCATGCTCTGTACGTATTAGTTCCACTTTCGGGACAGATCTACTCTTGCAATCTTGAGTTTAACTCAAGATTTTTTAATATGATTTAGCTGGGAGACACCAATCACAACCCCAACTCATGGACGTGCCTCTGAGCACAGCACTTTCTCCCTTTTTCTAAAGCAGAGTCTAACAGCTGTTCAGAAATTCACTTCTTTCCAGTTCCATAAGAGGAGCCGTACTGAATTAACATCTAATCTGTGTAGAGGGGGAAACAAAACGAACACCCACACGATTTCACTTTGTGGCTCCAAACTGGAAGTGCCCGAGCTATCACTAGCCGATTTAACTGCGCCTATTGTGCTGTAAGAGTTCTGTTTCTATCTGTGCTATATCGCCACCTAGTGAGGGCCCTTCCTACACGGCAACATCACAGCTAGGCTAACTGCAAGGCTGAGCCGAAGAGCATCTCACATCTCCATGTATACTAGTGTTTTCTGAACAAAACATATCCATTAACTTCAGTTTTGTAGCCTTTAATCTTTTACATCTTGCTGCACGAGGATGAATGAAGTCAAACTTACTCTGTGCACGCACACTGTGAGTTATCTCAGATCCAAAGCACTGCTGCAAACAGGCTGGTGGAAATGGGAGCTTTATGATTAAAAGCATCTTTCTGCAAGTTTGGCAATAGATGATGCATCTTAAAAAGAAAGGAATTTTCTGCTTCGTGGCACTTTCAGGTCTGATCCCCAACATGCGGGGAGCTGACAGACAGCCACCCCAAATCCAGACCATTTGGCACTGGTTTCATTTAACTAAAAGAACTAACATCACTTTTAGAGGAAAAAAAAACAGGTCTTGGACATAGGGAGCAGTGCAGAGAATAACATCAAAACAGCCAACAAGTTACTTTGGATAACTAAATTTGATAGTTCATCTTCAAAGTACTGAGAAATGTATTGCACTTCAGCAGATAAAGACTAGCTGATAGCTCCCAGTCTGCAAGGAACCCAGAAGCCCTGGTCCCAATGTCTGATGTCTTACTCAATGGTAAAACTTCCACTGTATTTCTTTCAACAGCTGTTAGCAATAACTGATAACTATAAAGTTAGCCAAAATCTGTTAATAGATATATATATAGGCACATGAAGCCTTCCACATATGTTATCTTCATCCTCAAATTGCAAGAAAGCAACAACACTGATAACACCACTCACATTCAGTCCTTTGCAACTGCAACTTACAGCCGTTAAGGCTCTGAAGCAAAGCACTTCCTAGCTAATGACTGCTGTGCTTCTTCCACCGCTTGTATTTTAAAGCTATTGCAGATGAGTGACACCACGCTGTTTGTTTTGTACAGACTGGAATCACAAATGTGACTATTGCTGACATTTTCATTTTCTCCTTGAACTAAGAGCACCTTATAATCAAATGTGGGATCTTACAATTTTGTTAGAGCAGTGTTTCATTCCGAACCAATCTCTACTTGCCTTTCCTGCTGGTTTTGTACATGCACGAACACTAAGACTATTTAGATGCCCAAGTGGAAAGACACTGCGCACTCAGGCTAGCAGGGCAAGGAGCATTTTCAAACACTGTCTATAAGTCAGAACTGTATTTTCCAGATCATCAAATAAAACACGCTGAAGAAAAAAATCAAATTATGTTGGGATTTAAAGGCATATAATACCCTCTCGGGAGCCTTAAACTGACAAGCCTATTTTTATTCCAGGCTGGGTTTTCTTCCAAATATCTGAGCACTGTTAAAAGACTGGCATAGCTTTTGCAAGAGGACAGTAAGCAAGCAAGCAAACAGGATTCGCATGAACATACACTACTAGCTTTCGCTGCGAAATGCAGAAAGATTGACTTCATACACCAGATTATATACCTGCACACAGAGGGTCAGAAACAGAGTAAGACTTTGCAATGACACAAGCAGAAACTCAACCTTAGATTACAGTTCTAAACCTAGAACAATCTACCCTTAACTTAACAACAAAGGCCTTTTGAATTACTACTTGTAAGGTGTTAGTTTGTCGAGATGAGCAGTTCCCAAAGCACTGGGTCATGACCTCCATTGGCTACAAACAGGAAGCATTACATTTAACAGATTTCAACTCATTGGATGTACATCACAGTACGTGGCATTTTGCAAATGCACTAGAGCTTACAAAAAGGAGATTGAATGTATTTAGAAAGTCAAACATGAACAATTTACGTTACAACTCAGTTTAAAATAAATCTACTTTGCAGAACTAAAAATCTTTTTTTCTTTAAACCCCCCAATCCTTCCTATGTTGTACTGAACATCAACAGTAAGATCATCTCTACTGAATCGCAGGTGAAGCACGGGATGAACAGACATCGTTGCTGGTTTCTGTTTTTAAATGTAATCAAAATACTGGCAATTACTTTCTTTTCCTCCCCAATTTCTGAGCTTTAACACCTATTGATTACATGGACGCTTTTTAAAGCATAGCTCAGGGCTGTAGAGTAAAGAGAAACAAGATTTTAGACTATCAGAATGAGTAGCCGGGTACACTTCCCTAACCACTACCAATTTCATGGCACTGTGCGGTCTCCAGAAGCCTGGAACTCAATTCCAAACATCGCAAACGTTCTCGTGTTCTTTTCTGGTTTATCAAGAGTCCTTTTGATGCCGAAAACATCACTTAAGGCAGTGGGAGAAGTTTGGTCAATGACACCTGTCCTAAATTGCCCTGCCTGCACCACAGAACATCTCTCACGAATGAAGAAAGAAGCTCAAAAACCTGGAAAAATTACGGTCTTAGGCAACAAATGATGTCAGCAGTTCAGTTGGTCTGTGTCAGGTTTGTCTTAATTGTCAATATACACTACTTCAGAAAATCGTCCTGAAATACAGTCAGAACTGTAAATAGCATGTAAGTAGCATGAGAAACTGAAAATTCCGTATTGCCAACAGCTGTTGTAGTTAATGCTTCACAGATGAGTTCTCTGTGCAGACAGTGCATTCACAGTAGCCTCAGTTTTAACCACTACTAGTTTATTGTACAAGTTACTGAAAAGCTGGAATGAAATCCCTGGTAAATGTAGAATCGCCTCCCTACAGCACCAAGCCTTTGCCTTTTGCTTGTGATCCTCTTATTAGTAACACCAAGATAATCAATCTGCCTCAAAGGTGGTTGGTTTTTCTTCCCATTCTAGTACACACTTTGCAACACAGTGCGTATTTCCTCTGTAAGAGGAAGAAACAAAAATCCTAAACTACTGACATGATGGACAGGTGAGTAACTTAGCTAAAACATTACCAAACAGTTCAGTGCTAGTGTTGCAAAACTAAGTATGCCAATCTTCAGAAAGACTCTGTCTTCAACAGAAGATCACAAGCCTGGCTCTTCACACAGCAATGCTGTACTCCTCATGTGTGGTTCTGAAGACTTAGCAGAAGGATGATAACATAAGACACGACCTTGCAACACACAGGGCAAAAAACAGTCCCAAATACCACTTCTTTAACTTTCAAGAAACAAAAATGTAAAAAAGCCACAGTAACATTTTAACCAGCTCAATATCTGGTATGGTTTAAGGAAGGTTACTAGTGACAACAAAGATCCCAACAGGACTTCAGCTGCAAGAGAACCCACACAATACCACAGCTGACCAACTTACATTAAAGACAACTATTCTCAACTCCTTTGGTCTCTAATCTGAATATCAGCAGTGTTTCAAAGCATGCCAGCTAAGAGGCTTTCTTCAGCACCCCTCTCAGAAGGGTGAAAGTACAGATGATGTCAAATCTTAGTGATTGTCCCCTCTTCCCAGGGTTCTTCCACACCTATTTAACCCATCTACGGCTGCTTAAAGAAGACTGAAATTCCACTCCACTTCTTACCTAGAGTTTTACATTGCCTTTACTCAGAGGCTTGGTTTATTTTATTGCTTCTTTAAAGAGGAAATGTATTTACCTAAAAGAGAAGCAGCTCAAGTAACATTACTTTTAGCATACCCAGCTTTTCAGATCTGACCCACCTCCCCCAGGGATTTCTATCACTCCTCTTCCTTCTCCTCCAGGGGCTGTCAGTTTCACGCCTATAGCTCTATCCTCTTTTCCTACTTACTGCCACTTCAAATCTGTCTTCATGGTCTGTGAAGTTAAGTCAAATAAAGCCATTTTTTCTCCCCAGTGAGCTGATGTGGGGAGGAGGAGGGAGGAAAAACCTCCCACCACTTGGAACTCACAAAACTGAAATAATACAGCAAAGCAGAGACGGGAAAATTTTGTTTACATTCCCAGTTACTTTAGCTCCTACTTACAGTGCTCATCTTTATTACTGCATTTTTGCTTCTGCATGTAATATCCCATTTTTTTCCTTTGCATTCCAATTTTGTAGTTTCTGCCAAAGCAGCTTCATACTAAACAAATTACTTCATGCTATTTACACGGAACATTTTAAAAAATGCATGGTGTCATGCATGATCACTGCCAATGACAACTAGAAGAAAAGTACTTCTAAAGACATGAAGTTTTACAACAGACAAAACAAGCACATGAATGCTACAAAAGAACATGCGAGTGTTTTGGATACTGGCTGCGCTACAGAATAGTCAGAGCTTCAGAATCCCACCAGGCTGCAAAGAAACACGAGACTAAGAAGTGACAATCAAAGAGACCACTAAGTATGAATAGACAGCAATCCATCCCATTAACTCCTTTCTCAACCTGTCAAGGTGATACTGGGAAAAAAAAAGGGAAGCTGAAGGAAGCTTCCAGCTCTTTTTACTTGCTACTCGCCTATAACCCGCAGCAATCACACATATACGACCTCTATTCTTGTCATAAACTGGTTCTCTGCAAGTCTTGTTTCATCATCTTCCACAGCTGCTTGCTCTATCATAATTGCTTGTAGGAGCATAGCAGAAACAAGTTAATGTTCAAAACTGCATCTAGCCCAACTAAGTCATGAATGACTTTTCCACTGAAGTAACACCAACTCCCATCAGCAGTTTTCATTTTTAAGTTACTGACAGTAGATCCACAGTTGTCACCCTCCCATTCTGCAGTGCTAAGTGAGAGAAGTCATACCCAAGTGTCATGAATACACGTTTACCTAGTGCAAACAGAATCAAACAGCATATCTGAAACATCTGCCCATGCCTATTTATCCACAACCATGTTTTAAGTCCGCCCCTAAGAAAGGAAGAGCCATCTCCATGAGTATCTGCACTGTTACTAAAAAGAAAAGTGTATGATAAAATACCCCAGCTGATTGAAATACAGGCACTTTTTTCTTTTGTCAGAACAAATAGGATACATCTATTTGTTTAACAGCAAATTCATAAAATGTTATTAAATTAGTAATGCTTGCTGCACCCCCACACGGGTAAAAAAAAATCCTAATGTAGTGAACCACAATACAGACTGCTGTTCAGATTCTTTGATTGCTTCCCTACACATCTATTATACTAATGGACACTTAGTCCAGACACAAACAGCTATTTGTCCAAGTAGCCACTAACTCAAGACAAATACAGACTCTCAAATGAACACCACCACACTTTCAAAGAGAACAGTAAAGAAAATATTGAGAATTTTGATACAGAAAATTTTCAATAGTTTGCAAACAGTTTGAACAATCCTGTAGCACTTCTATGTCTGTCTGAAGATTTTCATCTTTGAGCAACAGATTAAGAAATGAAACGGCCACATTTGTTAGTGATGCAATACAAACAACAGCCCAGCCTCAAACTTCACTTGAGCATCTGAACATTGAACTAGCGTTCTTAAGCTGTTTAGAAGTTCCACATGGTTTGAAGAAAGCATTTGAAATGAACCTCGCTGAGAACTTTCCAGTGAACACAGACAATTTTTTACAAAGGTATTTGTAAAGACAACACACAAACAGTACGCTCATTTTTAAGTAGCGAACGATGAATTTACCTCTTTAGAATCATCAATTCTCTCAAAATAAACAAAAGCAAATCCTCTTGATCGTCCGGTCCGTTGGTCATAAACAACATTGACACCAGTCAAAGGTCCATAACGAGAAAAGACTTCACGCAAATCTCTCTCAGTGGTGTATAAACTGAGACCAAACACTCCAAGACATGTATTTGGATCTGGATTAGCCTGGTAAGATAAGAGGTTAACATCAATTCAGTTAATAAAAAACAAGTCATACACTTACACATATACATTTCTCAACTTTTTATGAAGTTAAGTATAGTTCATTACACATTTTAATACTTCAAGAGTTAACATTCCGATCTTAAGATACTTTCAAAATGTAACTCATTTCCTGATATTTAATTTAGAAATAAACACGGGTAAATTTCTCAAGTTGTACTGATGGTACAATTCAGAAACATGAAGTATTACAACTACAGAAAAGATGCAGCAAACAGGGAATTGTTTTACTAGTATCCCCACTTGAATCGTCAACAAGATGCAGACAGGATATTTAAGGGGAGTAAGAACGGGCCAGTCATCCCAAACTCCCTCCATCTTTAACATTCCCACAAGGTCACCAGCGGTGCCGAATGTTGGACGCTGCCCCTACTTTCACACAACAAACACACCTGAGCTTGTCAGCATGAACAGCTGAAACTTCACCTTGCCTTCTACCAGAACTGCGTACTTCCTTCCCATCTCAACACTTCCCCTTCAGATATAGCGAAGGTTAGTATTTAAATTGAAAATATTCTCTCTGTCCCATGAAACTGGATCAAAATCACCAACTTAACTACATAGAAACAAATACTGGTTCTATGAAACTAATTCAGAAGCATGTGCACTTGTCTAGAACAAGACTCTAACATGATGCGAGAGACTGAACTACTTGTACACTTCAACTGAAGTCAGTCAAATATGGAAGTGTACAATTAATTGTTCAAGGTAATGCAATTCATTTTTCTATTAGGTTCAAAGTTTCTCTATAAGCCTCAAGAGCTCATATTAAGCCAATTCCTTTTATAGAGGTACCTTTGTCAATGTAAGTGGAGGTTTTTTTGTTAGCTTTTTTTCCCCCTTTAGTTCAGTTCTCGGCACTTGCTACGCTGAAATACTTTAAAATAACAGCAACAGGCATGGGGATTTCAATTTTTCCTGCTGAAATACTAATGGGAAGTTAACAGCCGAAATTTCTGTCTCAGTTTCAGATTTTCAGAGCCACTGACACACAGTAATTTATGCCTCAGAGCTTCCCCTTCACTGACTTGAAGAATGAAGAGGCTTCGCTCTTCTTTCACGTTCTTTTATGAACTCCACTCTGTAGTTCTGGATACCAAGATGACAGTTTTTAGATGACAATTTTGAAGTAAAGCCTTCAATTTCAAAACTTTCATAACAAAGGCAAATGGCACTTTAAAGCAGAGGCAGGAAGCAAGCTGAGACTAAAGGCTGAGCAAAAGTATTCCATGGTCCCTAGTGAAATTTAAACTTAAAAAAATAAATTAAACCAAGATGATGGAACATACACATAGGTCCCTGGGCTTTAACCTGCACGATATAGATTTTGAAATAAAGAGCTCTGGGAGTCCGCATGCGAAACAAAGACAAACATGCCTATGACCTGTACACTCAAATTTACCCTACAGGGCCCTGCAAGAAAACTCTTGGGGCTTAAACTTCTTTTCTGGAGAACCACAGCATTATCTTGCCAGCTGTCATTGAGATAAAGCATATCTTTACATGCAGGAGGTAAAAACAATTGGGTAGTATTTTTCCATGTAGAAAACAGGGGCATCATACACAGTTATTTTCACAAGGATGTTGAAGACCACTAAAAGCTTTGCTCACTTACTTTCATCTGAGCATGCTCAACTAGCCCATCAGTTTCTCGTATCAGGAGATCTGCAACCTAGCTTAGTTCTTGCTGCAAGAATCAAGATTTAACTCAACTCTCTTTTAATAGGATTCTCCCTCACCATAAAAAGAAAAGACTGAACAGAGAAAAAAAATCACCACGCAAAGTTCAGTAAACAAACCGTATTCCAAGCCACTTCACTTGCTATTAAGAGCAGAGTGTAGGTTCAGCCAAAGAATTCTCATCAGGAAAGAGGGCCGGATGACACATCAGTTAAATATCTCCTGAGCACTGCTACAGCAAAACAGTCCATCTGACTATTTATTTTCTTAAACAGGAGCATGCTTCCAAATATTTTAAAATCCGACCAAAAAACTCCACAGCTTGCTGATAGAAACTCTCCTCATCCTCTACCAAGAGGCAGAAGGATGAAGAATGTGATTTACCTGCACTCCCATCCTACCTTTCCTTATTTTTTAATGCTATGTTTCAAACTGGTGTGGATTTTTCCACTTTCAGAGTTTGAGTTCAGGAGTCCACTGTAAAGAAGTGTCCAAAACACTTGAATATTTGCTTTTTCCATTTGCCAAATTTCAAACTTCAGTTTTAGTTCATACAGTTCCTCATTAAATAGCACAACAAAAACTGGCATTCGGCCACTTTAAAGTTTCAATTAGAGAGGTTTAAATTTCTTTTTTTATTCCCTTTCATTTAAAGCTATTTAATAATTTAGTGGCATTAACATCCACCGAAACACAAGTTCAATGAGACCTCAGTCTTTTAAATCATTGCTTAGACAAGTCCCTACGCATGGTACTCCTCAGTACCGCTCTCTTATACATCCCCACTCAAAATTAAACCCAATCACCTTTTCTGAGGCAAGAGAATCAGTCCGTGCAACCTAAGCAACAATAGACAGTTACCTCATTCATCACTAGATGGATTTCAGTGCTGAAGGACAAAAAGACACCTTTAATATCAAGTCTTTGTACTGCCTCCACAGACCCAGGTCAGCAGAAGTGGCAAAACTGTCACCAATTTCTCCGGTGCCTTTAAGACCTCTCATTCAGGGAATTCAAATCTGGTTTATTTTGTTTTGACATTACTAGAGCTACTGTTCAGAATAAGTGTGGAATTCATTTTGAAAAGGAGTGTCATGTTTCACAGAGTCACTGAGTTATTGCCAAGAAAAAAAAAAGTATTCAGAGCAAAATATCCCAGTATTTCTAAAAGTAATAAAGTAGACTTGTTTGTCTCTCACCAGGAAATCTGCTATGCCTTTTCAAGTCCAGTTATTCCTTCCAACTTTCCAAGACATTAAATTCATATTTACTACATCATGCTTACACACCGGCAACAACACACAAACAGCTCAACTACAAATGCTGCTTCAGAGCAGCTTAAGACAGTATGCATTCACTAGCACTGGTACAGTCTTGCCATCTTCCACACATTCATCTTCTCTCTCACATCAGCATTACCTGGTCCTAGTGAGCTGCTTCACCACTGTAAGCAGAACAAGTTAATAAATACATTCAGAGAAACTACACTACAACAAAACTGGAAGTATCACAGACCTCACCAAAGAAGAGGATGTGCGCAGCAACAATTGTTTTGATCAGCTTGAAGCAATGCAAAAACAGAAGCTAAGGCGCTGAACAAGGAATGACTTGGGGGGAGATCTCTCAGAATGACATACAAGAAGCATCTTGCGTCTTGGTTGGTTTACCTACACTTCCTATCCTGTCCACAGAGAGACTATTTATTTCCCATTTGAATTCTGAGAGGCCTACTGATCCTCATCATAACTTCTTTTCTAGCTTATTAAGATTTATACGTTAGCTAACAGTGCACAGGTTTATTCAAGTTAAACCCAATTCATTATTTAGAGGTATAAAATCACAAGCAACCTTCAACATAGTAGACTTTGTTATGAATAAGAACACTTTAGAAGTTTGTTCCTTTATTTCTCTAGTCCATCCATTGCCTACAAGCAATACAGGTGTTGACACCTGCCCTGCGTGTTGCTTGCACAAATAGTAAGGGCCCAGTGTGAAGGAAAGACTTTGCTGCTTCCAACCCCTTCTTCTACTCAAAACCCAATTCCCCTATCCTCCACTGACAAGACAGTAAGTCACATTCAGCCTGCAGTTAACTTGGATTATACCGGTGTGTAAGGAGCAACCATTTGGTTAATACTCAGCCTTAAGCATGACATACTCTGCTGCCTGTGTGCCTTCTCCTGTTGGACATTGGAGAATGACTACGGCTCCTTCGACGGCGATATTCTGGCGTGTACGATCTGCTTCGAGAACGTCTCCTATGGGAATGAGAATGGGAATGGGATCTGGAGCGAGTGTAACGTCTGTGCGAGTGTCTTCTGGACCTGGATCTTCAACAAAGATAAAGTTTTTAGTTAGATCATACACACACAAGCACAAAGAATTGTAAGCCTTACTTTTCCCAGAGAAAAACCTAAAATTCATTTTCCTGAGGCTCACTACAATTAAAATAGTTGTATCTTAAATTATTTTTCAGCTCAAGCATTTAGAGAAAAGAAGCACAACAGCCCTCCTGTACTCTGAGGGAGCTCTCTGTTTTACAGCTCCCTTAGAAGGGAGAGCTACAGAACTCTACCTGAACAGGTACACAGTGACAGGGAAAGGAAGCGTTCCAAAAATTGATTTAAATCTTAAAACTGACGTAAATCAAGAAGCTATCCATGCCCAACTCTACCTGTAGTTTTCAAATTTTGTTTTTACAAAGATTCAGTGTTTCAGAGAAGATATGTCAAGAACTGCCCCAAGCAATTATCCTTCAACATTTCCAGTAGTTAGAATACAGAGCTTACCCTTATCTAACACACACTACTTTTGCTGTGGTTCTCGCTTGAGTCTTCCTGCTTACCTGCACGAAGGGTCCACACACGAGACCCTCTCCGAAAAGGTTTTTGATGGAAGAGGACATTAGATTTTAAATAACTGAACCGTAACCTCTTCTCCTTTCTCAGGAATAGTTGCATCTATTTATTTTAGCAGTGACTTCTACAGAGCTACTCCTATTTACATTACTTCCTCTTTACATACACACATGTTACTATTTACGGAATCTTCCCCCAGCCTTTTCCACCAACACGCAAATTAACACAGCCCTCTTAACACACTCTAAAAGGTTAATAATTTCTACAAGAGAAAAAGTCTCAGTAATGTAACAAAAGAACAAACACGAGCAATAATATTGAACCAACTTGAATTACTTCCCAGACATACCTCGATTTTGATCTTGACCTAGAGTGTGATTCAGAATGTTTGGAAGCTCTCGATGGACTGCGAGATCCTGACCTGCTCTCCGATTTTACACGAGCAGGACTCCCAGCTGGAGATTTTGACTGGGAGCGAGACTCCTAACAAAAAGAACAGTATTACAAATGGTATTGGTTGTATAAATGCCTAACTCCTAACATTTAAATACAGTAATTCTATTATATTGATTGCTCCTGAAAAACAAATGGTTAGGGAATACCCTCCAGGACAAATTTCATTTTGCTAGCCCACTGTTAATATTGTATGCTTTCCTCAAATAGATCCCTGCTCGAACCAGATCACCAATTCTCTATTAACTAAGTAATCATGCAAATTCATCTACAACTTGATCATACAGACACTGGAACATAAACCATACATTTACTTAACCTAGGACCCATTCATTCTTCCAGATTCTTTTAATTCTACTTCACTCTTGCTTTCTACTTTTCTTCATTCTTCATTGAGTTTTTCATTTTTCATACTTCGTGTATTCTTCCCCAATTCAAACAATTCATTATAGCCTTAAAAAAACATTCAAGCGCTTCTATCTGACCAATCTTCTGTTCAATTTTTTCCCCCATTCAATTTTATTTTTCTGATCTTTAATACTTTTCATTAGCCTTCTTTTATCTTGATTTATCTTCCACATTCTTGGAAAAAACTCTTCAATTTCTTCACGAACATTAACCTTAATGGAAAAAGAACATTTAGTATATTTAAGCACGTGGGGATTATAAAACTCTGCTGGAGTTCAGATGTTATCTACCAAATTGAAAAGCCAGCAGGTAAAGTGCAAGAAACTACTTTATAAAACAACTTGTTTTAAAAAGCTTTATAACTGTATAAGTGGCTACGGTCTAACAATAAGCTTACTGAGTTCTCAGTGTTTACTGCATTTTCAAAGCTACCCTCCTCCCCTTTCAAACCTGTTATTCTTTGTAAGACACGCAAACGAACTAAAAGACTACTTAGCACAAATATATTAAAATATTGACACCAGCAACTGATTTTCCCCCCTAAATTAGCAACTATGTTTTCTCAGTATTCAATATCCCAAATTCTACTCCTACACATTATTACTAAGACACTCTCAGTTCAATAGAATGGCCAACAATTTCCGGTCATAATCTATCTATGCACATACTTACTCGCACAGTACATGCACATAGATATACGCAAGACAAAATTTTCTTCCTACTTTCTCTTCCTCATTGTTATCCTGTTTTTCTTGCATACAACTTAATCCACAAAAACAAAAAGACATAATACAGCGGTTCAAAGGAATCCAATGAAATACATAACTTTCTTGTTTTCTTGTATGATAACGCACACGAGAAAAACTAAGAAAACAAGTAAACAAAGAGCAGGTTAGGATTTCCTCACACTTTAGTACGCAGCATTTCTAGGGAGCTCAGCAATAAAAAGAACTGTGGAAATACTACACATATAATCTGTATGTATCAATAATATCTGTATCATCACAAAAAATTGTGCAGAAAAAAAAACAACAGAAAAAAGCATCGTAAGTTCCCCTCCCACAAGCGTGACATTTCACTCTTATTTTCATCATTTCCCCTCCTGCTTATCCACAGAATGTATTGCTCAATTTATTATTCTATTTAAATTCAGATTTGTATTTCCTTTCACAGTCAGCACTCTGAACCCAAGTCCTTTTCCAAAGGGCTCCTTCCTCGCATTTCTAGACAATAAAAAATGCACAAAATGGAACTTAAAAGATCCCTTACTAACAAGCATTACAGCTACACTACCTGTCACCCTTCACCTCAATAAAAAGGACAAAGGATATATGGAGAACGTCACCTATGGGGATGATAGGCATGTTAAACTTACCAGCAAAGGCTACATTCAAAGCCTGGCTGTGACATGTGAACCACAGCGTTAGAGGTTCCCCTTATTAAACCAGCTAACTGCTGATCTAGCTACAAGGCTGTCACAGAAATAGGAGGAAGGGTGCACACTTCGATATTACTCAATTTTGATGTTTATATTTTTACATCTAAAATTGACTGTTCACAAAAAATATATATACACACACACACACATATAGGGGACACATTTTAGGGGCACTAACACGCTTAAGTACCTCTCAATTGTTCCCCTTACACTGAATCCCCAGCAGTAGCTCTCATTTGCTCTGGGAGTTACTTCCACCGGCCCCCCTTCTCCTCCCCAGTAAAAGTGATCAGTGAAACAGAAAAGCATTTAATGCGTCACTGTCAAGATTTAAATTAGAACTTTCAATAAAAAGGCCAAGAAATGAGGATATGATATTGCCCACTCTTGTTACATTTGGAAGATCACTTCCTGAACAGTAAGAATGATAGAAACAAGAAAAAGAACGGCAGCAGCAAAAAAGGAAAGAAAAGAATCTAATGTCACAGAACTGCTGGGAGGTACCACAACTCTTAAGGACCCGGTAACTCCCACACATGAAAAAAATGTTAGCTTAGCATCCTTATCTATTCACCTGCAGCATCTTCTGACATCACCCGCAGCTTTTTCTAACAGTATCGGCTATGACAGTGAGTCTGTATGAAGTTGCCGAAAGCAAATATTACATTATTCCACGTAGGTCACATTCATTCAGAACTCGTTGCTTAAGGCCTTTAGAG
>PPHD01017186.1:0-15176 GCA_002909625.1 Bambusicola thoracicus
TATATATTTATATAGGGGCATGTATGTTATTGCTGAATGCTTAAGCAATTGCTTGCATGCATGGTTATTTATAGTGTTGAACAGTGAAGCAAGGGTTTTGGTATCTGGTCCGTATCTCAGATACATAAGGTTAACTGAATGCCAAACTGAGAGGACAACAGATGCGCATGAAGCTTGTCGGATTGACAGATGCCATTTGAATTGAGTTTATTAAATATTTATGGCCACTAAAGCAGATTTCCCCTGCTAGTTTCTCTGTGGGATGTTCACCAAATCCCAAGTGATCTGGGCTACCTATGACTCTGCAAGGTCAAGGCTCAGGGCCTTCCACAAAGAATCTTCTTTTTTTCAAATCTCCACAGCTGTGGAAGTGAAGTCAGTTGGAGCAGGAAGGGCTCTCGAGTAGCTATGGAGCAGGGTTTACTAGTCGTAAGAATCAGAACTCATAATAAGCATAAAACCTGTTCCAGTAAGATCAGAAATTTGAATTTATACATTACTCATATTGCTTTTTCTTAACACACTTTTAGGAATGATTTTCCTATTTTAAAAATGGTTCATGGATGCAAACACATGCTGCTTGGTCACGAATAAAACAACAAGAAAAATATTATGTATAGTTCATGGTTAAAAGTATGTTACATGACTTTGCTTGGTCCAGGGGTTCTTAAATGGCAGAATGCTTAACTGCTGCCAATGTTATGATGCATAAATAGTGCCTGGGAAGCCAAGAGGTTCCTCCTCAGTAAAGATATGACTGGGAACTGCTGCAGTTGCTTCCAACATTATCATAGAGATGGTACATGAAAAAAAAAAAAAAAATTGGGGGACTTCTGAAGGCATTTGTATTTTGTAACACATAGAACAATGCAGTTCAGAACAATGGGCAGCATCTTTCCAGGATACGTGCAGAAGACCAAGTAGTGTAGAAGCAGGAACTTCATATACAATGAACCACTTCTTGTACCAGATTTTGTGGTGGTCCCTACTAACAGTCAAATACTTTCTCTCAGTGTGGGCTTAATTTGAAGACATCTGCTTACAACTCTAAGTGTTAGTATTTTGCCATGGTAGGGAGAGTCTGAATCGCAAGCAAGAGGCTGAGAGTATCTGAATCACCATTTCATCCCTCTTTTACAAAGATTACATTCCAGATCTCCACAGCTGTTCATATATTCATGTACTGTGCAGATGAGGAGGACAAAGATATCCGCTCAGACTACTTCTTGCTGCCTTTTAGAGACTTAGAGTAATCTAAAATGTACAAGATGTATAGCTAAAACGTCAGAACATTGTCTCAAGATTACAGATTCTGCAGCACAGTCACCAAATCTCAGATTTACTCTTACACAAAACTGTCGTTTACAAATTCCTAAATTTTATGAGAGCAACAGATGGTGAAAATACATTTCTAACTAATTTCTCTTCCATGCAGTGAGATGAATTCTTTTTGCTCTCCTTATAAGTATCCTTCCAGTATGATTCTAGCTTATCTCCAAAAGCCCAAATTGGATAGGCGTTCATTTTTTTCCAGCATTTCCTTTTTTGTGTGTGTTTGAAGTGCAGAACAAAGCTTATCTGCACCCGTATTCCAAATGCAGCACTTGTCAACATTCATACATGTATTTTAAATATAAACACATGTGTATGTATGTACACTTCTACAAAGATAGAGCCCCATTAAAGATTTTCCAATCTAAAAGAAGGTTTCATTTAGGATCATTTGGTGTTTTGGGCTACACTGCTGGCATGGTGCTAAATTCAATTTACTAAGCCCTTCATGCAATGTTTTATTATACAAAAAATTGCAGATGTGCCAAAAGTGACAAAGCGGATTGATTTGGAAGATTTAATGAATTTATGTCAGCTCTGGAAGCCTGAGTCAAACATATTCTTGGAGCTTAATTTGGGTTGCTTGTGCTTTTTAAAGTAATTAAGAGCACACAGCAGACATTTGAACTGGGCTGGAAATACTAAACTGGAAAACAATGTTTTTTTTTTCTGTTTCTTTTATGCACTGTGTTGCGTTAAGTTTCTTTTAAACTGCATACTGCTTTGCCAAAGTACATTCGCTAGCACTGCTCAGACCTGCACTGCAGTTACATCAGTGTTCTCAGCCCCCATTGACATCTGCAAAAATCCCACCTATGGGAAAATGGCAAGAACGAACAGCTCAAAGTAACAGTGAACATGCATATTTTCCATGTTAGACAACCATGGACTCTACAGACCTGGACAGATACTCATATAATAAATACATACAGTGTGATTCTTTGTTCATTCAAAATGATAAAATAACCACATTGCTTCCTTCTGGGGTTCTGTTGTGCTTTTTTTTTAAAAAAAAAAAAAGTCAATTCACAGTGTTTTCTGATTTGGTTCACCAACTTGATCTCCTTTCAACAGTTCTCTTTGTGAGGAAGATGGAGTGGAGATCTTCCAACACAGTTAATTCTGCTGCAAATTCAGTTATACAGAAATGTTTTTAAAGTAATATCATACTCTGATTTATACCCTTTTACCAAGGCCAGGCATTAACAGGAGAGACAGAAAGAGGGTAGAAGAAAATTATTGCTAGACTTTACCACATTCTTGCACAGAAAAAGCAAAATAGAAGTCTCAAGACTGATTGCTGCATACAGTTATCTAGATAATGTTGTTATTCAAAATAAGGATATTTAATAAGAATACTGAATGAAACCTGGAGGTACTTTACTAGTTCTTTACTGCTCATCACATTCCAGGCACTTGAACATGCTCACATGTGGAGGTACCATCACAGGCACTGTAAAAGAGTGTCTGTCTTTCCTCTACACTAAATTTAGGAGGACACCACTGTGACAACACTTTTAAATGGGTCCATCAGAATTATGGGTGTGAAATTCAGGTGTAATGAATCTGAATTCTGATGTCCATGAGGATGTCCTTATACTTCATATGATCACTAATTTGCACATCATCTATGAAAAAAAAGTAAAGATCAAATAGTACAGAATATTAACCTTTTATTTGTTTGTAGGGGATCTATATGGGAAAGATATAATTAATCTTTATCATTACAAAGGGATTTCATATTATTCAGTGGAGTATCCTCATGCGAGATACGTTCAGTCACTTCCATCACCACATCCTTGCCAAAACAAAGCTCACCAAGCTCTGTTAGAATCAGGATTTTACAGAACCTTTAAGGCTGAAGGGACCTCTGGGTTATCATCATTAGTTCAACCTTCACTCAGAGCAGGCAACATGACCCGGTCAAGTAGAGCACGTTGCTACAAGCTGTGTCCGGTGAGATTTTGCCTGTTTCCTGGAACAGAGATTTCACAGCCCCTCTGGGAAAGTTGTTCCACTGTTTGACCATTTTCACAGTGAAGGAAAAGAAATAATCTTATATTTAAGTGGAATTTCCTGGTTTTTAACTTGAATAATCAACTAGTTCTACTGGACCCCTTTTATCTTCAGGGCTGCCTCTCACCTCATTCTTCCTGGATGATACGTGAACAGAGTACAGTCTGTTTATTCATATATTTAATTTATATATATTTGTACATACAAAATGCCTATTATGACATACTGTGTTGTGGTTCTGCTATTTACATTGATCTCCCTTCTCAGGATCCTGAACTCTGCTATCATCAAATCATTGCAGCCAAGGCTGCTCCAGAAATTTCCTGCATTGCTTGTACCCAACTTCTCCAGCAGACGGTGGAGTGGTTCAAGTTGCCCATTTTAACATTTTTCTCCCTTCCCTGGCAATCATTTACCAATACCAGATCAGATTTGAACTAGAATGATTCTCACAGTTACCACAGTAGAGCTGAAGAACATGTGGCAAAGATACCTGCTCTTGGTGCTGAATTGGGTTGCAGCTTCAATGCGTTAATGCAGATTGCACAATTTATCACTAGAAGTCAATGGGCTAGAAATATTTTTTCTTAATGCTTAAGTTCTAGGCTCAATTTTTGTAGCCATTAGTCAGAAAAACTGTATTTTTTTCCTACCAGCTGTGCTTTGCATGTAGAACTATGAAGCATAACACTGAAGATGTACTGCCAGCAACCCACATTCACAGCAACTTGGGAGGATTAGTTCTTCAGTAAACCTAATCCTATGCTACTGTCTTCAGCAGCATTAGTTTTGAACTAGCTAGGTTAAAAGCAGAAGTTTCTGTATGTGCTACACTATTTTCTGCTTTTCAAAGTTCTCCCAGTAAATGGATAAAAGGACAGGAGTAGGTCAGAAGTAAACGATATAACACTTGGAAAGCAGTTATGATAATTTTTGTTTTTATTTTAGTGCTGAAAATTTTCTACTCTGAAGGACAGCTTTATGTTCCATATACAAGAACAGTACGTTACTACGAAATACTGAAAGTCACACCTTATGACTTGCTGGATATGGCAGAAATTGATTTTAGCACAGAAAGAACAAAACCACAGCAAAATTACCATAAATTGTACATGAAGACCATAACTTTTTTTGTTTTGTTTTGTTAAGTGACAACACAGATAATAAAATAAACTCCGAAATGCTGATTTTTCATAAGTTTTATCAATATGGTAGAAGTAAATCCAGTAATAGTCAAGCTTCAAAAGAAGCTATAGTCATAAGGACACTTAGGAAGTCACCAGCTATGAGGAAATCAACTGAATGCAAACTTTTGTAGTATGCAGACATGTGGGAGAGGTTTGGGGAACTGCTCAGAGTGCCTGTGCAGTGAGGTGCAGGCATGAAAGGAAAGAATTGAGCTCTAGACTTCTGCACAGCCACAGAAAGCTCTTCCTTTTCAGTCCTGCTGTCCAACAGCAGTGGTCAGTGCCAGCAGATAGCAGCTACAGCAGATAACGGAGTGGGGACTGACCGCATTTTCTGAAGGGCAGAGAGGGGCATGAGCTGGGAACATGTGCAGCTCAAAAGAGAAAACTAGGATAAGTGCTGGGCAGAGGCATGGGGTACCACAAAAAAATATGCAATTTTTCTTTGAGGGACAGACAAACATGACTTGCTAGAGAAACTTAGGGTTTAATTAAAGTACTCTGTGTTTGAAGCTGGCCTGAAAGCTCCTTGCTTACCGCTGTATACACTGGACAGCTCCTTTTCGCAACTTTTGGTTAAAAAATAATTAAATGTCCTTTCTGAACTACCACTGGTGGAGTGTATTTCCCCATGGACTTACATATGAGCTTTCCTTCCATTGGATGCAGCATATGCTTCATTTTCTGAAGATTAGAACAAATTTACATCGTAGAACTGTCATTCTACAGCACATACCTAAAGCCCTAAGGTCATTAATCATCTGATATGAAAGATATAAATTTGCTTGAATAGAATATTGCCACCAGACAAATTTCAGCACACTTTTGACCTTGTATCTTAAGTATTTATCATTGTTGTAAGAGGAATTTTGGGACTGCTCCTTTTTGAGAATATGAAGATGGCTACAGTGAAGAGAAGCTTGTCACTTGTTCCATGGATAAATAGGGCACTTTAAGATTCATCAGTCTGATTCCTTCCCAATGCAATAAATTCATTTGGGCAAGGAAGTTACACTTGCAGTTGCAGTCACTATACAGCGACAATTTGTCACTGCACACACATTTTTATGTTGATGATTTAAAAGCGAATTCTAAGTGATACAGTTTTGTAGTAAAAAACATATTTAGAAAGTATAATGCTGTACTTCATTTTGAAATCTATGTCATTATGCTCACATCCATTTCCAGACTTTATTAGAGAGTGTGACAGAGCAATGCCATCATACCAATTAGAACTTCTGAAGATAGGCTTGTCACAGCTGTCATTCCTCCTGCCTGTTCTGACTTTGTTTCCCATACTCCAGAGAAAACACTCTGTCCCTTCTCCCTCTAGTTGCATCTTTCAAGAACAGGAGCTGTCTCATGCTTTTGTGCCCTATCACACATTTCAGGTATGAAAGGGAGCTCTCTCATTAGACAACATATTGCAGAGTTCAGTCCTCACAGGAAGGGAGTGGCAAAAAAAAAATTAGAAATGATATTTTTTGCAAGGGATTATCCTCAAGAAAGCTGAGTCTAAGCTGCATGAGGAGAAGTTCGCACAAAACCTATGAGATTTTCCCCCTTTCCCTGATCTGAAAAGCAAACACTAATGAATCAGAAAGCTTCCTCATAGGCTTGGTGGCTATTTGGACTGCTTCTTGAACTACACCATTAACATTTGGCAAAGGACACTTGTTTAGAAAAGCCTTCTTTCTAACATTAGAAATTTGAATACAGATGTTGACTTAGTGAGACTAGTGAGGAAAAGCTGAAGACCACAAATACTTGACATTTTATTTACGTCAGAGAATTAACAAATGAAAGTTAATTGTTTCTTAAAACTTTTTGTTTGTTTTAATTCTGTTTCCAGTTGTGATTAAAAGCCAAAATGAGCAGTCCTGATTGAGAATTTATCCTTAAGCCTTTGCCTGATGACTGAATCTCTGTGTACCAGCACTGTGCACGCACAGCTCACATCCATGCAAAGGCAGTTAGCTGTTTGACTTCTTGCTACAGATCCCAAAAGAGGCATTTTATGTGATTTATATATCACTAAGCATATTCTGTCTATACAGCCCAGGCAAATCAAATATATTGTCCTATGTCACGTAAATTGAGATTCAAAAGCACAAATGAATAATGCAAAATTAACAATACTGAAGGAGTGAGATGGAAAGGATAAACATACACAGTCATTAGAAGATGCTTTTTTATGGAGTAGCTTTGTTGCTCAATAGCACATAGCTATTGTTTTTGTTTCCTTCAGGCTTGTGCTAAGCACAACTGAAGCAACAAATTAATTGATAAATTGTTAAGCTACGTTTTTAACTTACAGAATGAGGTTATGGTCAGTTCCACTAGGAGTCAGTGGATTAAATGTGGCTCTCTGACAAAATTCCCATTGACTTTTGGCCACAGTCTTTCCAACTGGGAATCTCATTTCAGCAGGATCTGGACCAGCCTGTTAGATACCAAAGGGATAGATATCTAAAACAGAGAGAGGACTCCATGTCTACTATGGATTGCATTCAGCAAATACTGGGATAACTCATGATTTAGCAGATAATAATTCAATAAAGGTGTTTCAGTAGCTCTGAAAACATCCCTATATAATAGGATATAATGGCAAACTTTCACCTCTAATATCTTTTAGTGCTCTCTTTGATGGTTCCCTCCAATGCTGACTATTATTTACAAGCATATTAGTTGATTCAATTTTGTATGTGTTTGTGCAGAAAAAAAAGCAGCCACTAAGCTATATATTCTGCTCATTGACATCAGTGAAAATCTTGTCCTGAGCTCTATTATCCTGTGCATGATGGCTTTCGGATACTATACTTCATTATATTTTTAGCCTCTTCAGACCAGCAGTTGACCTTTTCCTTCATTGTATAGAACTCCATGTGTATTCCTACAACTATGCAAATGATAAATAAAAATTGCCTAGTCCCTTGCTGGTGCAGAAACCTTCCATGATAAATTTTCTGATATCATAACCTACCCCTAGATCATATTAACAGCCAATAATCATTATTGGCTGCTAAATATATAATCAATAATCAATTAGGCCATAACCTGAAAAATCTTTTTAGAATTATATATGTTAAGCAGTTGAAAGTAAATATATAAGTCACTCAAGTTCCAAGTGTGATAACAAAAAAAAAAAAAAAAAAAAAAAAAAATCATGAAGAAATCTTACTTGACTTCTTTAGCTCTAGTTCTAGCTCTGACCCTATTCTTTTAGGCTCCATTTCTTGTACATCTTTAATTCATCCTCATATCTGTGCTCCAAGTTTGTTTTAATGGCCTTGTATCAAATGCACAGCATTGTACTAAGTAATAATCTAATAATGCTAAAAAATTGTTCTCTTCTAAAATGCTCTTGAAGAAACATCAGACAGTTTGTCATCCTGTTTTAGGAAAGAATGAGTAAGTGCTAAAACTGGCTTCACATCCTTACTATATATAGAAATCCTATTACAATTACCCTTAACTGTCCTTTGCCTTCCTATAGTAGTTTCCTCTCTGTGTCCTCTGTTACTCCATAGGTAAATACTGTAAGATGACAGGATTCATCTATGTATATAGAAAGAAGAGAAAATCCCAGTTCATTTTTAGCATATACATATTATCAAGCAAATGTGAACTATCCTCATCCATATTCTCACCTTCCTTTCACATCAACAGTTCTTTATTTCATACCTATTGCTACATTTTGTCAACTGAATTATTGTTCAGAGTATTTTTCATTGACAGATCTTGTATTTAGAATACAAAGTATTCAGAAAACGAAGTATTCAGAAAAAAGTCAGGTAACATTTATACCTTCAGAAAGCAAACGTGAAGAATTCATGGCCTGCATAATGAACAAAGGTGGATTTCAGAGAAGAACTGTTAGTACATGCACAGATGGGTAACAGTTATGATGTTCATCAGTGCATTTAATCACATTTTAACAATTCTTTAAAAGTCTTCTTTGTTGCCAGCTTTTTTCTCTCTCTGTAAGTGCAGAGCCTGTTCCTTTCCTTCTGAAAATTAATGGTCAGTTAACTGTTCATGGCTGAGCGAGGTTCATTAAAGCAGTATTCTCTAATCATCCACAGCACTGCCAGTCTCTCCTTAATCTAAGCATATAATTTTGTGGAAACAGGATCAGAGATTAATTCAGTCAATTAGCAGCTAGATTTGCAGGCAGTTTGGGAGAACTGAGATTTCCTATTTAGCTTATTGATTTGTGTGCAAAATGGCATCTCATTTTCCATGCTTCTAGGATTGGCAGGCATACAGTCTATCCTTATTCCATCCTGATGGAATGACAAAGAAAATGGTTAAGAAAACATCATGTGATCTTTGCCAATAAGCTGCATTTTTAAAATCCTTGTTCTGAATTCAGTTATACAATTTAAGCACTTGAGGTTTCATTTAAAATATTTTTCAAGGATCAAGATATGTTGCTAAAATGCATGCCTGGACACGCTTAATTCTAAGGCGCTAGCGGTAAATCAGCAAGTTGTGTTGGTTTTCCAACTGATAATGGGCCAAGTTCAGTACTAAGTGATAACCTCTGAACCTCTGATGAATCACTGCTTTTCTCAGAAGAGGATCAGCCAACATCAGCTTCCCCAGAATGCATATAAATCTTAAGTTTTCGTTTATAAATGTACATCATCCCTAGAATAAAATATCCCCTCTTTCTCCCCAGATCTGACTTTTGCTATTTCTTATCTCAAAGCATAACTGGCACAATTGATGGATGATGTTTAGCCGTTAACAGGGATCAGAATCTGAGACTGGGTTTTGAGCCCAGAAAAGGCATTCCTACCATTTCCTGTTATGCAAGACATATGTCAGAAGATAAATACTATCACTCAAGGGGTGAAAACTGCAGCAAAGAAAGTCCTTTCTATTCCATCTTTCCATCCTGATAGTGCTTAAGTACTTTCCAACTATCAACATTAAAAAACTCTTATTATATCTTTAAAGGATGTGGCAGAAATAGAATCGTAGAACCATCAAATCACTGAGGTTGGAAAAAACCTCCAAGATCATCAAGTCCAACCATGCATCTATCACCAATATTTCCCCACTAAACCATGTTCCTCAGTACAACATCTAAATGTTTCTTGAATTCCTCCAGGTATGGTGACTCCACCACCTCCCATGGCAGCCCATTCCAGCACCTGACCACTCTTTTGGAGAAGTATTCCTGAAATCCAATCTGAATTTGCCCGGGTGCAACTTGAGGCCATTCCCTGTAGTCCTATCACTAGTTAAATAGGAGAAGAGGCTGAACACCACCTCACAACAACCTCCCTTCAGGCAGCTGTAGACAGCAGTAAGGTCACACCTGAGCCTCCTCTTCTCCAGAATAAACAATCTCAGCTCCTCATAGACCCCTCACCAGCTTTGCTGCCCTTCTCTGAACATGTTCTAGAGCCTTGATATCTTTTTTAAATTAACCATTTAATCTGGAGGCATATTTGTGAAAGTAAACAATGGAGAGATTTCACTTGGAGAATGTATAGTTTTGTGGCTAACTCTGAAAGTAGTGAGTTTCCAAGTTCGTTTATGGAATTTATCCTCTTGGGTACAGGGTGTGGAGCCTTCATCCTCCCACACCTCTTCCCCCTGGATAGTGCTTCCATGGTTGTGTGAGGGCTGTTCCTGCTGGTGAAGGTCAGGGGCCCACAAACACAGCTTGTCCATGGTTCAAACTAGAAACCCATGCCTGGAAATGCTGGTAAGCTGGCATAGCACGCTGTTAAATTGCAGCTACTGAACTATGTGGCTTCCCTTATTGCCTCCGCTCTTTTCCAGCTATAGATCTGAGACACTCTGCATTGCCCATCATATCAGGAAAGCCCTGCTATTTGCTCTTTGAGGGGAATTAATAGCTCTTTTTCCCCATGTCTGGAGTCCTGTTGCTATTTCCTGCTGGAACTAAAGGAGCTCTATTCATGTTACCAACTAACATATAAGGAAGAGTTTTTACCTCCATTCTTCTTAATTCTTGACTTTGTTCTCACTTCCCTCTTCCCTGCACTCTCCCATACGCTTCATGAATGCTGACATTGCCCTTTCACCTAACTGGCTGCTGCAGAATGGATGAAGGACCCTTCTCCTGCTCTCCATAACCAAACCCCATGCTATCTCAGGGGTTCTGTTAATGATGGTTTGAAAAACATACCAAGAGGCAAGGTGAAACCTCACTACTGCTGAGAAAACCAATCCCAGCATAACCATATTCTCCTACTGCACAGGCAGGTGCATGTTTACTGATGAATTTCTCTATTTCTGTAGATTTGTTTGACCTGAAGTCTCAGTAGAATGGTTTTGAACACAAGTTTTCATGTAAGCAGCAGAACATTTTGAAGACCAGCATGCTATGTTATTGAGTGAAGGAGTGGTGTTCATATGTTTGTATAAAGGACAGTCACACTACTCCGCTTGTTTTTGTCTAGGCAGAAATGAAGGAAACACAACAAACTTGAAAGCCTGATCCAGACAGCAATTACATCACAGAGAAGTGGCTGAA
This sequence comes from Bambusicola thoracicus, assembly GCA_002909625.1. NCBI lineage: Eukaryota > Metazoa > Chordata > Aves > Galliformes > Phasianidae > Bambusicola > Bambusicola thoracicus. The sequence continues at coordinate 11,053 of PPHD01017186.1, forward strand.
TTACTTCGATGGGCTTTCACAGGGATGAAGGAACCTCCACTACTGAACTGAAAAACCTCCAAAGTTACAGAGTATCATCACCTGCTGCTCCTGGCAAATGGAGCAATGCTTCCTGAGAGAACAAAGCCCCTCTGCACCAGGTTGTACTTTTTGTTCCCAGTGATCCTGCTGGGAGCATATTCCTGAGCATTACAGCTATTCTAGCTTTCGGTTTACATTCACTGATAACTATTGTGTAGAGAATTGTTCTTGTGCCAATATGATTAAGGTAGCTGTCTTTCTCCCTGGTCATTATTTCTCTTATTTTCTTAGAGAAAGTCTTCGACGTGGCTAAGCAAGCGTTTTTGAAGCTAGATAAGTTCTTATGTCTCTTGCAGTACAATAGGATATCTACTGCTCTGATTATAATAGTAACACTTCCTTGCTTTTGCTTCAATTACCCTTGCTTGTGCAAAGAATCAGAGTCCTTAGTGTCGAGAAATTTCATTTAGAAGCTTTCTACTGCTGGCCTATCTGGAGCCTAAAAAGAAATTTAGAATTTTAATCTGCTTGTTTAGTAAGGTCCTTAACAGCCTTATTATCCACCTCCACAGTTTTCTATTGGCAGGTACTACCATGCAACAAAGAACTGACTTAACTGCCTGCAAAAAAAGAAAAGACAAATAATGCAAGATTATGTGAATTGGTTCATTAGTGGGTTTTCTCTTCATTTATTAGGTGAAATTCAAGGCTGGTTTTGCACACAAAACTTAAACTGTTGAATATTTAGCGAAGGTGGTGATAAAAATGTGCTATTGCAAGAAAGCACGGCTTTCATTTGCTTCGTGGGTATAACAGATTCTCAGCTACTTTGCGTAATCAGATTTGCTTCTTTAGATAAATCACGCTATCAGCTTTAAAAAATATGTGAAACCTTGCTTCTAACCCCTGTGGTTTTCAGACTTTTCCTCATCTGCTAGAAAATGCTACAAGCTTGCCGCTTTCATTTCAGTCTTAGGATAGGAAAATATCTATTGTTGCAGTTTCTTTGAAAGCAGCACTTGTAACTTACTCTTTTTAGTCTCTTACTATTGGTCCCAGTTGTCAATTGCCCCTTTACTCCATGGCAGGCAGGTAATCCTCAAGGTGACAAAAATATAGAAATGAGAATCTAGCAGCTGGATGGTAGAATCAGTAACACACAGTAGTTCTGGTGAAAGTTGACCCTACAGTTGCTATAGGACAAGAAGCTGAGATTAGCCCCCGACTCCCCACAAGAGGATCAGCGATTGTGTGCACAAGGTATCTGAATCCTTTACACTATTAAGAAAAATAGCACAAATCAAATCTCTCCACAATTATCTCTCTCCTAATAGAAATGAGCTTCCTACTCACTGCACGCTCCCATGTTCACACTATGTTTCTTAGGACACAAAAAGTCAAAGTTTCCTATTCTGTGGAGTTATTTTGCACAAGATTAAGGGCTCTAAGGATCAGAAACACTGAATTCTATTTTATATAATATTAATGCACAGTAGACATTCAGCATTACAAGCAAAGAGGAGAGGATCCTGTAAGTAAAAAGACCTCAGTGTATGAATAAAGGTTCCAAACAAAGTGCAAATTTCCCTCTCTCAGCCTCTTTAATTTACGCTCACCTCATGAAGACCGTAAGCTTCCTGAAGTGTTATTTGTCTTTTCTGTCTAACCTCGTCTTTGCTATTGAGCTTCACTACTAATGGTATATTGGTGCAATAATACACTCGAGCATGTATGCTGTAAGGGAGGTACAGGAGATTCTCTGAAATCAATGGGATGTAAGGATTTTTCTGAAGTGAAATGCATTCAAGAGTTTTACTCAGTTGTACTGTGTATGAGAGTGGATATTAAAGGTGAACTGGAGCACACGGCCAGAGCCAAAAGAAAGTACCTGCAACTGGATTTAGATAGATATTTGTACTGAAGCCCAAAACGGTTTTAAAAGTACAGTGCTTAAAGAATTATCTGGAGGTACCTAAACTCTACCGTTGTTTTTCTACTTGAAAGTCTCCTTGGAGAGACTGCACATGGGCGGAATGACCCCACGTGAACTGCAGCACTAAGCTCTCTTTAAAGAAACAAGACAGACCAGAGCTTAAGAACTGCAAAGTAAGGTCTGAACTTCAGGATAAGAGTGCTGCAATGTGCCCTGCAGTCCTGCCTCTCTGCCAGCCCTGACTGAGAGACCAATCAGAATTTTCTTCTGGTAGAAATCAAGGCACAGGGGACTTGCGATGCAGGGCACCACAGTCTCATTCTGATAAGTAGTCAGGATGGAGCTGGGATACACACCCAAGACTGAGAGCAGTGCTTTTGCATCCCACAGCTAAGTTGAAGTCTGAGGTCCAAAGCTGCCAGTCAGCTTTAATTCTGTCTAATGAGAGGGATCTCCTTTGACAGAAAACATAAAGCAACAAAATGTGTGCTCCTTGTTGAAATCTCTTTTAATGGTCTCCTATCTACAAACTGACAAAACGCTATGATTTTCTAAACTCAACCAATCTCTCAGTAACCCAAGGAACCCAAAACTCAGCTGCGTTTATTTTCCCATCTCAAAAAGCATGCTATTAAAAACACTCTAATGTAAATGTGAGGATGTTAGCATATCTGACCGCAGTCATTTTCCTAAGACTAGCATGTTGAGATACAAATGATTACTCAGTAATGAAACAGCAACAGTAGCGTGGAATCTATTTCCTTCATTCTAATTACATATGCTCTGAAAAGGTGTAAGCTATTTTCCCTGAACAGCTAATTATTGTAGCAACAGCACTTTCTGCATTACAAATAACATAATTCCAACAGCAATAGCTGAGCTGAAGTAAATATGACAGTGTTTTACCCACAGGGAAAAACATAAGAAAACATTTCCCATTGGGAAAAAAAAAAAAACAACAAAAAAAACCAACCAACCAACCAACCAACCAAACAAACAAAAAAAAAAACCCAACCCACAAAACATTTGCTCCAGAATTATTAACCTTTCAAATACTTGAATATTTCACTTTGCCTCCCTGACAGTTCAGATTTTTCAAGGCTCTTGTGCTCTCCTTATTTAGTTATCCTTTACAATGATCATTTCAGTCCCTTTCACATTTTTTCAGAACACACTGCCTCTGATTTTCTATCTAAAATTAGTTCCTCATTACCTTTAAATCACCTTAATAAAAGCTTTAATATGACTTATTAAAGGACTTTAGAAAGATAGTGTCAAATGTGGTTTGACTGCAACAGGTGCGGGACTGAATCGAAGTTCTTCATATAACTTCAATGTGGTAATAAAAATTAGTAAAATAAAAATGATCTAAAGTACATTGCTGGGTTATAGGATATTGCCTAGAAGTAAAGGAAATGCTTACTGAGAGCTCAAAGGCTTCCCAAAGTCAAGTGGTATAAAAAAGAGTCTAGCACTTATGTTTGAAGCCCTCTACTTAGAGACATGCAGCACAAGACTGGGCAAGACTGTAGGACTATAGCTTTCCAAATGCTGCCAAAAAGGCAGGATGCTGTGGCAAGAGACTTGTCAAAGGCCATATAGAAGACTGTAACAGAACAAAGTCCAGAGAAACTGAAGATTTTTCTTTCCTGTTTGCTTTACTGTTCAATACTAACACAGGATTTTGTTCATAAAGATATCCCCTCTCTTTCAGCTCATATGCTCTAGCCCAGGTGCTAGAGAGTAGCAGCAACACTGGTGAAAATGGGGAAAAGTAGCAAAGTTCTTGTGGCTTGTAGTACCTCTAGTTCTTCCTATGTCCTGCTGCCAGGAGATGAATGTTGTTCACCCTAAAAGAGGTATCTAAAAGAGAGGCCAACACACCCTATCAGAGTCAGAAAATTGTCATACTCAGTTCTGGGAACCTTTCCATGTTCTAATTGCTGTTTCTTTTGTTTCTCAGCTTTGTGTTTGGAAGGAACCCACCAACTTTGAATTAAAGCATGACAGTCACAGATTGAATCTTACTGTATCCTAAAAGGCTAGCTTATTTTAAGATAAGCTTACCAAATTTCTTGAGAAAAATACCCATGAACTCATCCTGCAGATAAGAGGAACGAAGTGAGCAAGATGTGTTTTTAGCTTGTTAAAGATAACATTCCCCTAAAAA
>PPHD01017187.1:0-15175 GCA_002909625.1 Bambusicola thoracicus
GGCAGACGGGTGGCTCAAAATTAAAATTTAATCTGGTTGAACGCCGAGTGGGAAACAAGAAGTGAAAACTGTCAACTGTGCCCAGATCCATTCAGATCACTTCTAGGGACAGTTTTGATACCAAATTATCCTTGTTATGCAAATTTCCTCACCAACCGGCTGGTTCCCAGTTATGCATGGGGAGAAGCGGTGGCCACATCTGCTTCCCGTTTTGCCGTTTCAGAGACGAGCCATCTGTTTGGCCTCATCCCGAACAGCCTGCTCGGTGCTGATTAACTTCCTCACCCCGCCAGCCCTGGGCTCGCTGTCTGCTGCAAGGTGTAGATTTTCTTTCTTTTTTTTTTTTCGCTAACTGCTTATAAACCAGAACCTTCACTTCTCTCCCAAGGGACAGGAAGGCGTTGGTTTGTGTGATTTGCAGCCGCCACCCGTGGCAGAAACAGCAGCAGCTGCCCTCTGTCACTCACATGCCTCATACGTGTGGTCAGGACAGATAAAACTGGGAATTGTTCTGCAACCTGGGACCTTCTCTAAAGCACCGAGACCTTACTTTAAATAAATTAGCTCAGCTCTCACTGCACTTGATAGTCTCTCTTAGCAGCAGTGCAGTTTCAGCTGTGCTTGCTGCAGCCCATTTTATTTTGGTTGGAAAGTGATGTCCTCCTGCTCTCTGAAGCCCTTCTTTGTATTTCTCACTCCCATCTATCCCATTTTCAGTAAAACTCTGCCAGTCTGTTGGTCCTCCTGTGGCCGGTGGCACGATTTCAGAAATGCTGCACCTGAACAGCTTCCAATGATTTAAGTGAGAATTCTGTGTTCAGGAGCCCTGAAAATTCAGAGTTGGAAAAAAAGCCCAAAGTTAAAGCTAGGAAACTGGGATAGTGGACCTCTTTTTAAAAATTAAGACCTAACTAAGATCTCTGATGCCCAATTCTGGTGCCTTTTACAGGCCAAGTCTGGTGGGTTTTGGTCTTTTATGCTGCATTAAGACCACAAGTTGGTCTCATGCATCATTTTCCTTCCAAACAAGCAGTGTGTTGTGTCTTTTGATTGCAGATACAACCCCATTGGCTCATAGCAGAGAAGGATGCCCTGGAGCTTTGGCCCACAAGGCATGCAGGAGCACATTTTTTTTCAGAAATCAAACATTTTGTGTTTCCAGTTGCAGCATTTTCAGCTTTCACGTTACGTCTCGTGTTGCTGAAAACTCAAAGCTTTCAGTGAAACCTTTTCTCTTTCAATTTTGACCAGCTCTGCTCACAAGCTGGTAAGAATGGTGCAATATTTTCAGTCTGTTGGGAAAATCAGAAGCGCTCCTAAGCTCTTTTCCCCAAGTGATTTTTTCTCCCACCCAGAAAAAAAAATAGGAAATAATGACATTATCAGATCTCTGTACTCCAGATCTGGCTCTGAGTTCTTATTTTGATGTCTACATGAAGAATCCTGGATGTTTCAGTTTGTTTCTTGATTTTAAAGACCGTCTAGAAAACATTGGTTGGTGAGCACGTGTGTAGATGCTTAAATATGGATTGGGATTCCTGGCTGGGAACTCACAGCTGCAAATGCTCACTGGTGCCTGTGTAACATTTCAAGTCTTTCCACCTACAGCCATTTCTGGTACCATTTGATCAAGTTAAGGGAATAGGAAAAATATAAGTGAGATGATCTGATAGAAAGTCTTTGAAACAATAAATACCTGGCATGGGCTTTTAGCAACGCAAACTTTTAAAATCTGTGTAAGTTCAAGGATTTAATAACTTCTATTGGGAATATTGCGTTTGGTCTATTTTTGTGATTATTATTATTTAACATCTCAATTCGCTGGAGAGCCACCTGCTGAAACAGAAGTGTGTAGTTCAGTTCACTTACTGAGAACTGGCTGCAGTGACACTGGAAGCTTCCTTCTTACAGAAAAATAGTAATAGTTCATGATGAAAATAAATCACAGTAACTTGAGGAAAGTCTAGATTTTAGGAACCTGTAAAGTAATTGATTACGATACCAAAGAGTTTCTTAAATCTCATTTTGTTCATAATAATACGGTTTTACAAATGGAAATAGTTCTAAAACTTATAAACTGTGCCTTTTCTAAACAAAACGGTGATTCTTGTTTGCATTAAATATGTGATGTGAAATTTACTGTGCTGGAATCCGAAGGAAACGAAGACACCCACAGAGAGAAATCACCTTTGTTATGGTAAATAGTAGAAATAATTTCTCAGTGTTTTCTTTTGAATTACCATGACTCTACATGCAGAAGTAATTGTGTTCTGTAATGGCTTAGTCTTGCTGATGGGAGGAAAGGGCAAGGGCTGACTGGAAGGGAAGAGGCCTTCTTAAAGTCAGCTGCACGAAGTAGCTACCTGAGATTTTGTGGCCAAGGGCACTGCTGGTAGGATGCAGCAAGTCTGTGAATGTGATGTGCAGCTGGAAGTGGCTTGGCAAGGCAGCTATATACAGCCTGTCAGAAACAGCGTGGTCTTTTTTTGGCCACCGAAGATGGACTGGGAGGACGGCAGGGGCAAACTCACCATAGGTGCGGTAGCAGAGGCTGATGGGGATGCTTTCCACCAAACTGCCTGTTGAGCTTCCCTCAGGGCTGTACACTGCTCACTTACACACAACCACCCACCCATACAAAGCCTGAGCTGAACACAGCTGCTTCTTCACTACTAGGAAAGCAACAGAACTGTCCCGGGCTTTCATGTCTCTTTTGGTTGTGGTGTTTTTTTTTCTTCTTTTCTTTCTTTCTTTCTTTTTTTTTTCCAACCACATTCTCCAGCCTTACAGCACACATCTCACTTTGCAGACAAAACTTGGTAACGTTTCATATTTTTTATGATTTTTTCAAATACAGTTTTCTCAAAATAAAAAACGAAGTTACAATATAAAATCACAGCAAAAAGAAAAAAAAAAACAACTAAATGCAATGTTTCTATTGGAAAAGGCAATGCCTGGGGAAGGGCTGGAAAGTGGTTCTTTTTTACTTTTTTTTCCACACAGGTAGAAACTTAAAGCCATTCGTCATATTTACTCTTTTTCTGGGGCTCAGTTAAACCATATTAGGTTACTGCACCACAGCAAAGCAGAGAAAAAAGGGAGATTACACTAAGGTAGTTTTCCGAGGGCGCAGTTTGTTTAGATGCATGTACACAGCATCCTACTTTCATGCCTTCCTTTCATGTACAATGAAATTATTGAAACATTTGGTCCTAAACAAATTGAAGATGATTTGTGCAAAAAACAATCCAGAAAGTAACCCCCCAAACCCCCTTCATGAACGGGAAATGCTGTTTGCCCCTGCCTTTTGACTACGCCCTCTGATACACCATATCTTAATATTACTTATACCACTGTACTGTTTAATATACAACATCAACATGTTCTGTTATAGTACAAATAAGGAAACTCCATACGCAGGAAAGAAACCCACCGTGATTGACAGTGCGTCATTGTGTGATAGGAACCATTTTAGACATATTTATATATACACATACACACATATATGTATATAAAATTCATGATACACAAAAGTATGAGTAGAGCATGTGCCTGTTGAGAAGAAAAGTAACATAGAAATTCATAGACATGCACGTTTACACAGAAATGTTGCAAAGGCAGCGAGCTTGGTCAGAAATTGTGTTTAATAAAGCCAAGTCCAATGAAGTTTTGAATTCAGCTGGAACTGTGCTTGCTTATATGGTTAATGAATGATGCTTTATTTGTACTGGATTTTAGTAAAAAAAAAATAAAAAGAAAAAAAATGAAACCACCTGAGTAAGCTTTTGCCACCTCCTCTTTTTTAGCTTGGGGTGCCTTAAAATGAAGAGTTAAGAAAATGATGACATGGGGTGAATAATGGCCTATATCTAAGAACAGCAAAAAATAGCATAAGAGTCCTAACAGCAGAAGGACTACAGAAACGACATCAAAGAGGGGCTAAGAAATTACTTTGTCCCTTCTTAGTCTGGATCAAATGAAGATTGAGAGGGGTAAGAGTTGGTGAATATGTATCCCAAATAACTATAGAAAAATGAGCCCTCTTAAACTTTATTGAAATAACCCAGTGACAACAAAAACAAATGAAACCATCATCAGTGTAAGCCTCTCCCTTGAAGGTCTTCTTCAGGTCACCTATACACAAAGTACATAAGTGGTAGTATCTTTTTGCCACATGTAGGTTGTCTTGAAACTGAACACATAACAGATGTGCTGACAAAACCCACACTTGTGGCATGAAAATGGCCCATGATCCTTTAGTGCCTGCAGCCAACTTGGGCTGGAAGGTGTCAAGCAGCCAGGTCTCATGACTGAGCTAAAACAGGGTGCTGGGAGCACTCAGCTTTGCATCTGAACATAACATTACTTATGACTGGGATGGGGACGCTGGACATTTTGTATGTGCTTTTGCTACCTGAAATATACTAATAGTTTGTTTTCACTTTTGTAGGTGTGTGCATCAGCCTATGGACATCCCTACACCGCATTCACTTCTGGTAATGCAGCTACTCACCATGCATGCTTCCATGGACACACAGTGTAAAAACGCTACTGTGCATGTGTCCTACCACTGGTGTGCAGACCTAGCATATGAAGAATGTAAAAGAATATATTTGTAATTCACTATTTCATCAGTGTTTTTCCTCTAACTTCTGTGGTATTGCTCCTGACTTACACCTGCAAAAGTGAAAGCAGAAGAAGGAACTGGGTGTCTGTGATAGAACTGTGTATTAAATATAACTATGCATATCAGGCCAAATTGGCCTAGGTACAAGTGTTCATGGTTCCATTAAATCTCTTTTATAATGCATATACGTGCTTGCATGCCCTTGTGAGAACGTGTGACTGTATTACAAGACAGCTAGACTTGTTGGCTACATTATTATTATTTTTTTTTAATTGGAGAATATACATTTATTATAAGGAATGAAAGTATTTAAGCATCCAGTTAATTGTGTAGGTTGTTTCTATGAATGATGTCCAGGAAGTATTGCAGCACCAATTAGAGGTTTTTTTGTGCAGCTGTAAAATTTTCATTTCAGATCAATTTCATACTACAAGGGTGTTTAGGGAGAGGAATGAACTATTTGGAAGAGGAACTTCTTCAGTTTTTTAAACTACTTTTTCATATCAGCTGTGTTTGGGGTTAAAAAGTTTTTCTCAGAGGAGTTTTTATTATAACTGAAGTTATAGTATCTGCAGCAGAATCCACCATGGAGAAAGCTGTGGTGAATTTCCTGGACTCTGCAAAGTACTGCATTCTCTGCTCTCTATTCAGCAAAACAGCAGTGTCTTTAACCCTAACATTAGCTCCAAGTGTGTTCTGAATGCCTTGCTGATCAAGAAGCTAAGGTGCTTAGCACCTATGCAAAGAGGCTACCGCTGAGGGATTGGTCCCTCCTTAAATAGCAAATACCAGGAAAGAGGAAGGAGGCTACAAATGTTGACTTGCTGGTTTAATTCAGCTCGGTGTTTTACAAATAATTAAGTGCAACACAAATAGAGCCACAAAATCTGCAAGACGTCATCTGTGGAAGCAGAATGGGAATTTCTCAAAGGTAAAATATAGGGATATTTGGGTATTTTCCAGGCAGTATAAAAAAATGAGAAATGTGCATAAGGAGAATTTTCCCCACATGTATTTCTAGCTAGTGCTTTTCTCAACTGTACATTATACTTTTCTAAATAACTAAAACTCAAAAAAGAAAAATTAAATACACTGTAACTTGTTTCTGCAGAGAGGAGTTTCTTAACAGTAAGTGGGGTTTTATTGGATAGGGAGAGAAAACATTTATTTAAGGAAGAGCCATCAATATTCTTTTCTATACATTAAATGCAATTCATACTTCACAGAGTATATTAGAAGGGTGTTTCTTATATCTTCCACATACCTGCTCGTGTGCCTAGTGACACAAACAAGGCATGCCATGATGTCAATTCCAACAGCACCCTTGCAGGTGGAAATGTTCTACCTTTCACTACCAAAGTAACCCTGGACCCTCTGGTTGGGTTCCAGTCCCACCCCAGCTGTCTGCAAAGTCAACTGGGATGGATGGCTGGGCCCCTCAATCTTTAGTTGAGTTTAATCTTTCCGTATGAGTCAAATAAAACCAGGAAGTCAAAAAAATGCATCTGGTGTACGAACCCTGTGCTCAGGCTGTTAAGAGAGAAAGCTAGGCCATTCCTGTCTCGTGTTCACATCCATGTTGTGCATTCTGTGCGTGGGTAGCAGTTTTGGCAAGGGAGGGTTGCAAGAAGCATCAGTTAAGGAAAGGACTTTCAGCTATCTGACTACAAAAGCTCCTACGTACATTACTAAAGGTTTTTGTGATCAAATGCTTTCAGTAAAAACTTTAATATTCACTTTAGAAAACTGAGTTGCAACACATGCTACCAAAAGAAAAATCTTTTCTCGTGGGAGAATATATCTGAATGTTTGATTTTCTTGTACTTTTACTGTCCACTAGTCTTGTGCTTTGTTGCTGTTGTTGCTTGTGCAGCTCCAGTAACGTAGCTGTTGAGGCTGGATCTGTGCCCGAGGAGTTTTAACTCATATGGAAACGGTGCTCCCCTCGAGTTATGTGGGAAGAAAATTCATACCTGTCCTGGCTGTGGTAGCCACACATGTTGCATTCAAAAGGGTCGCGGAACCCATGGCAGCCCATGTGGATTGTGTACATCACATGATCCAAGAAAAGGACTCGACAGTGTTCGCACTTGTAAACTCTCACTTGCTCCCCATTGCTGCTGATCACTTTGAAAGCATCCTGGGAATTGTCAGTACCTGCCCTCAATACATCAAACTGCCTGCTTTCTTCTTTTACAGATATGCCATTTCTTGCATGTGGACCTATGTGGTTTGTTAAGTAAATTAAACCACTGCGTTCCTCATTATTGCTCTCCGTATCTGTTGAGTCTTGGCAGCTGTTGCTGGGAGAGGCATCCCGTTCAGAGGAGACTGATTTAGCTTTGGAGAGCAGCAACAAGTTTTCCACTGCGCTGTCCTGAGCTGTATGGTTGGAGCGAGTCTGATTGTCCCCGAGAGGTTTGTGGAGCTGATACATGGGGCTGATGACGGGCACCACTTCAGAACCAACCGGTGGAGTCTGGACGAGGGGACGCAAGGACTCTGCCCCCAGGTAACTGATGGCATTGTTAATGGCCTGGTCTATGACATGGGTCTGCATTATCTCGTTCTCCTTCTCATAGTTGGTGGTAGCATCATATGGAAGATCAGATAGACACTTCTCACCTGCAGTGAAAAACAGTCAGGAGTTACACAACTGATTTTTCTGCATAATTAAGGAAATGAATGCCACGTTTAGAAAAACAAAACAAAACAAAACAAAAAACACCACAAAATACAAGAGTTGATCAAATCCACCTTTGTAATTCACCTATGGTACTCATAGTTTTCTAGTACAGCTGGTCAGAAAACTGGTTCGTTTTTTTAACCTGCAAAAATAATCTGAGGTTTCTGGAAAAACAAGTAGAAGAAGACAGATGTATGGGGACTTGTGGGAGCTGTAGATTGTTTCATCCTCTCCTTTCTAATTGGACTCCCTCATCTGACTCCTGCAGTGAACTGGGGCATGCCTTTGTGGCTAAGTGTATCAGTACAGTTACAGGGAGCCTGGACTTTATGCTTCACAGCATGAAGCACATTATCATTTTTTCCCCATAATGTTAAGACTTTAGAGTAGAAAACGAGTGTTTCAAACATTCGGTTTCTTACAATTAACCCACATCACTAATGTCGTTATATGTAATTTGCGAAAGAAGCAAATAAAAAATTAATTTTCAGTATTGCAACCTTCCCCCCACACCTGTTTTTTTAAACAAGCCATACATTAGACACGTTAAGAGGAGCTCCAGATTCTCCTAGAAATGCTATGTCAAAAAATTATAATGTACAAGAAGAAAGAAGAACTATGGAAAATTTGTAAGTGCATTCGCAGTTGGAAGACATTTTTCCCAATCACATAGATAGGCGGGCAAAGAGCAAGATTACTTATTACTCATAATCCTGATTCTCATTTGGGAAGACAAAGCTATGGGATACTCTTTTTCAAATCGGATTGCACTGATACATCTCTTTCTGGAAAGCCCCACATAGAATACTGAATACCACAATTTCTCAAAATTCCTGGACAGATAGGACTAAGAAAAACATAGAACAGAAAGTTAGGAGTGAGAAAAACTATTAAGTCACAGGCACTTATTTTATGAACATGAACAGTTTTCTCAAACACTGCTTTAAACCATCAGCGTTATCAGGCCCATAATAAATGTGGGCAGAAACAAAGGGATGAAAGAATCCCACAGATTCCTAGGAACTACCAGTACCACACTGTGTACAGTCTGGATGTCTTTCCTAGCTCTGTAGGAAGTCTTGGGAAATTCAGTGAAAGCCACAAACATCTCTGTGAGGTCTGTAGTGCTGTCACCGTTTCCTGATCAACACAGCATTTGCTTGTAGACCTTAGATTTTCCCCTCCTTTCCCCTGAAGCTCCCAACACATAAATGGCATCATAAAACGTATCCTAATTTGACTAAAATAAACACTACTAGGAACATGGAAAAATTACCAGAAGATCCACAGATTAATTTCTCAGTGTTTCCCCACCCAGTTTCTATTCATCTCGAATACAGAAAGTCAGTGAAGAGCAAGAGTACAGCCTAGAAAACTGGCAATAAGGGGCCTCAAGTGTATAAAGTTCTACTGTCAGCATTTCCCACGATATACAGTTTCATACTGGTTTGTGCATACTCTGTAAGCAGAGAAAAAAAACACTCCTGACATTGCATAAGTTCCTATGAGGGATGTATAGACACTTTTTAGTTGTACTGCACAAGCTTCTGCTTCTTTTTGTTTCCTTACCCTATCCTTCTGCCAACTTGAGCGCCACACTACTGTGGTACATAAATACATGTATGTATCTCAGATTTACCTGTTCTAATGCTACAGTTCTCAGGCAGTGTTTGACCCTTAAGATTCAGAATAGGAGATGTGAAAGACCCTTGAAGGATACATAGAAATACTCTTCTAACGTGAACATACACCCTTAATTCATAGGGGAAGAAAGAAAGTCAAAATCGTTTGTATTCCATTTACACTGAATACCACTGAAAAGCTGAGCTGGTTTTGATTATACTCAAAATTTTGGGGATCTGGAAGGTATAATTTTAATAGCTGTTTCTTGGGTAGTATTTGCTTTCTGTAACATAACTAGTTGGTACTTGGACTGACAGGATCAAGTGCTCATAAGAATTTTTTTTTTTTCCCTGAGCAGAACTGTCTGAAAATACCCAAACTTGAGGTAGGCAGGTATCATTTCTACATCTGGGCAATGCAGATAATACTTGCACTCATAAAAAATAATAGCTCATTTCTGTGGTTATTAGAGCATAAGTAAATTAAACTGCTAATGGTTTGATGCACTTCAAGCTTTGCACTTTTCAGATTTCTGCACCAAGTATTTAAATAGTAACACATATGCATCCAGTGCATGCAGGCTTTTCTCTCTTTAATTTATTTATTTTCCCACTCCTCAGTTTTCTTTGCTGCTTATTGTTACAAACATCATAAACATGTGTCAATCTCACCTGTAGTTCTCATTCCCTAGTATGGAAGGCCCAGTTCTGTTTTCAGGTCTGGGAGCTATTCCAGTTTAGAAAACACAGAGGGCTTCACGCAGGCTTTTTTGCTGTCAAAGAATTTTACAGATAACTAGCTCAATTTGGTGAACAATCTCACATTTGAAAGGTAATGGATTTAGTTTTGAGAACAATGAGTGAAACAGCAGACAATCTTTCTCTTACGCAAAGGATTCCATTTGCTCCTTCTCCCTGTGATTCAGCGTGGGGATTGGAATGACATGGTAATCTACAGGAGCAATAAACATGTTTTATTACCCTAACCAGACGGCCCAACCTTGTGTTAATCAGGAATTTACCTATTACATGAGGCAGCAGGTGAGGATTGGAAAGGAAAGGATTCAGGGGCATTTCTTGCCAAAAAGTTCATCCTTGTCAAGGTTAGCAATTTTCCATAAGTATCTACTGTCAGCATGTTGTCTTCCTACATTGCACTCTGAATAACTGACAGGAAACTCTGTTCTCTTAAGACTCATAGTTAAACTGGCTGTCTTTACTGTTTCTCAGGGTGAAGAGGGAAAAAGAGAACGAAAAAAAAAAAAAACAGTCCACACCCACAGATATATTGCACATAAGATTCTTGCTAATACCTTTTAAATTTTAACACTTCTGGTCTTCCTGGAGCTTTCACAGAATTAGTATTTTTGCCTAATACAATCAGCAGCTAGGGTGTCTGAACAAATCTGGTCTGCCTCACACAGTGGATATATTTTTGGTAACTACCTCTGCTACAGAATTTCCCTTTACTTTGTAAGCATAATCATTTCTTATCCTTGACCACCTCCTAGAAAGTTAACTTTGGACTTGCTGACAACGTTGGCCTTCCACTGCAATTTTTTGTTCCAGCCATAGCTGAATTTTTCCTTCTCTTGTCTCAGAAAAACTAAGTTTCCATTTATCCTTGTGTCCTCTTTGAAGGATGTAGATTTTGAATTTCTATGCCAAAAACTGGTCTACCTTTGCCTTGGCTTTTGACTGAAGACCTTCTTACCGTATTTTTTTCAAAGACTTCAGTTTTCTCTGTCTCCTATAGAATAATATTATATATAAATGTCCAGAAAATTATAAGAAAATCAAAGTAGGTCTGACTATATGCTGCCATCTGATCCCCCATCTTGTTATTCATTTAATACTAACTCAGCATAGCTGATATTGTCTGTGGGTTTGACTGTTAAAGACCTGATCTAGCCATTAAGTGCTACAAGGCTTATAAAAACAAAACAGGTGTATTCTCCACGTTTTCATAGATAACACAAAAAATATGTCTACTAGGTGCAAATGGCCATGACATTTTTGCACTCTTCTTAGAATGTACACAAACATCTTTTCATTTAGGTATTACTCTCAGAACTATACACATTTATTTTCATTATCATTTTGGGCTGTAAAAGCACACAGACTTTTTAAAGGTTGAACAATTCACAAATTAATCCACATATACCAATATGCCCCTGTCTGGATATCATCTAAGAAGTAAACCATGAAAGTATGGTCAAATAGTTTCCCATTCGGAGACTTATATTTCTTAGACCATTTTCAGGTTCTTGAGGCAGCTTCAGGAACTGTTGTTGATCTTGTGAAGATCTGGTTCATAAGCATTAAGAAACAGATCAGGAGACTTAAAATAGATCTCCAGATGTGGAAAATTAAACCTGTAGAAATGTATAAATTGAGAAGTTTGGTAGTGTTTTGGTTTTTTTTTTCCCCCAACGCTTTGCTATATCTGCTGATATACAGATAGACATTGCTAATTTAGTAAAACAAGTAAAATCATAAACCAAAAGTGAAAATCTTGTGAGGGTTTTGGTTTTTTTTAAATTTGTTTTGTTTTATTTTTTAGGAGACAGCAAACTTTTAACTCTTACCAACAAATTTCTGAGGCATAGAGCTCTTACGTTTGGCGACGTTACTTGCTAGTCTATCCAGCACGAGGGATCTTTCTGACCCTATCTTGCACAGGTCTTCAGCCATTTCACTCTGGTTAGTTTCCTCTTTTATGACTGAAATCAAATGACATCAGAAGGATTAGGCACGCTTGTTCCATTTTAATGGAGCCACTGTCTTCAGGTTAGTGTTTCTTAGCTAGTGTCTTTTAGCTCCCAACCAGTTGGAACAAGGAGCTCACCACTGCAGACAGAGGTTGATTATTGCTCTTCGTAACAAAGTCCCTTACGCTGATTACTCTACACTCGTGTTCATGTTTCCTTCAACCTCATTTAAGATACAGAAAAAGCCTAGAACAGGGAGACTCTTTAACTACCTTTCACTTCAGTGCTTTTCTGAGGAAACTTTCAAAACAAAAGCTATAAAAAAATACATGCAAAGATGTTGTTTCTGACTTCCAGCATCTAAGGAAAAGTTAATACACAATGACACAGCATTTTTATTTTTATTTTCAGAAAAGTAGGAAAAGGTTTTGTTTTTTTTTTTTTTTAATCTGATACTGGGATATTTTTTTTTCTTGAACTTCTGAGTCACAATTAAAGGGAGAAGCAAAACATGTTTTTTAGACTTTGATCCTGCATGCTTTTTCAAATAGATGCAGCACTCTGCTACATTTCACCTTCTCTGCTTGCTGAGACTTCATCACAGGGATTTACTCAGCTCTGAGAAAGGTTCACAGGGCCCTTTACTCTGGTACCTGGGTGCTTCTTAATATCCAGGAAAATGCAATGTTATTTTGGCAACACAGCCTTGCCTTAAAAGCAGGAGTGTGGAAGTTTCATTGCCCATGAAATATGCATCAGATTCTACTGGATAACTGGAAAAAGCAAGTAAAGCGTCCTAGACGACACGTTACCAAGTGGAAGAGCATGTAAGTGGTTCTTGATTCTCTGCTGCAGCAGCACATATTGCAGTGACATATAATGATGCCATGAAGATGCAAAAGATTGTGACTGACAGAGAGATGTGATCAGAATTTTGTCACGAGGATGCAGGATACTGGAGGGCACTGATGGTATCTAGTCACCAGCGTGCACTAGCATCTTGGGCTGGCCAACGCTTCTAGGTACAACTTTGAAGGATCTTACAGAGAATGGTTAAAGCAGACAGTTTAGCAGTGGAAAAAATAATAATAATAAAAAAAGATCTCAAAGCAATGCCTCCTATTTTATTACATTGTTCCACAACGTCAGAGGCAGATGTTGGTGATATGGCAGTAGAGGTTGAACCTTCCCACCAATATTCCGTGCCATTTTGTTTCCATGTGACAGATGGCACCAGAGGGGCAGTCTGACAAATAGTGTCTGATATGGAGGTGCATATGAATTACAAGTGGTGGAACTGAGTTCCTCGAGGTGGAAATAATAGCACCCACTGACATTCATCAATGCTTGCTGAATGTTCAGGGAGACCAAACAGTGGATGTGAGCACAGTGAGGTGGTGGGTGTTGCATTTCAGCAGTGGCCATGGCGACAATGAGTTACCTCCACTGGTGCATAATTTTATGAGGACAGCATGCAGGCTCTTGTTCATGGCTGGCAAAAATGAATAGCTAATGGTGTTGACTAAATTGATTAATAGTATTATGTAGCTGATAATTTGTTCTATCAAATAGTGTCATTGCACTCTTTGTATCTGTTGTAGTTTCCATGGAAATAAATAGAAGGTGTTACTTTAAGAGTGACCTATGGAGTTATAAAGATAAAAGAATTGAGAAATATACATTTAGGATATTACAAGAATCCATTTCTGATAGTTCGAGAGTGGGAAAATTATGTCTTCAATTTCACTCAATCTTTCCATATTACAATTTTCAAAACTTAGACATAAAAAAAAATGAATTAAATACTAATTTCCAGCCTTTGCAACTGAACCCCCATGAAATTTGTCTCCAGTCTGATATTTTGCTGTTATTTGATTCCTGTGAACTGAAAAACAAAAATTATCTTTCCAAGTGAAAATCTACAAGTGACTGAAGAACTGTAATTTACCCTTTTTAAACGTCATAAACTATTTATTTCTTCTCTGTTATTTCTTCTCTCTTATATACAGCTTGCCAGCTCTACCCTAGGCTGCATCAAAAGAGTGGTGGCCAGCAGGGTGAGGAAGGTGATCACGCCCCATTGCTCTGCCCTTGTGAGGATCCATCTGGAATACTGCATCCAGAGCTGGAGTCCCCAACACAAGAAAGGCAAAGATCTGTTGGATTGAGTCCAGAGGAGAAACACAAAGATGATCAGAGGGCTGGTGAATCTCTCCTGTGAAGAGAGGTTGAGGGAGCTGCGCTTGTTCAGCCTGGAGAAGACAAGGCTGTGGAAAGAATTCACTGCAGCCTTCCAAACCTAAAGGGGGCCCACAGTAGATCTGGAGAGGGAACCTTTATCAGAGAGTGTAGTGATAGGTCAATGGGGAATCAATTTAAACTAAAAGAGGTAATGTTTAGAATAGATGATAGGTAGAAATTCTTTACTGTGAAAGTGGTGAAGTGCTGGCACAGCTGCCCAAAGAAACTGTGGTGCCCCATCCCTGGAGGTGCCCAGGTTGGATGGGGCCAGGCCAGGCCAGGCCAGGTTGGATGGGGCCCTGGGCTGGTGGGGGGCAGCCTTGCCCACGGCACAGGGATTGGAATGTGATGGTTTTTGAAGCGTCTTCCAAACCGAGCTATTCTATGATTCTGTGTTTTTACATAGGTCTGATAAGACTTCAGCATGCTTCCACTCAACTCAACTGCAAAAATCCAATTAATATCTCTAAGAGAAGAGCTTCACATGACCAGTGAAATTCTAGTCCTCTAAAGTAAGAATTTTGCCATTAGATTCAGAATATTCCTAATTTCATGCTGACACTCCTTTTAAAGACAATAAAAAATAATTAAAATATAAATACAATCTCTTGCTACTCTACTTACTCCTCTTTGCTGGATCTTTACCTTGCACAAATGATTTGCCAATAACAAGATTTACAAGTTGATGGAAAGCTTTTATTAGTTTAGATCCTCTCAACTGACTTACTTTTTCTGAATGAGGTATTTAAAAAATGCTGTTAAAAGCCATCCTGCTGTAGCAGAATGTCAAATCAGATGCCTTGGAGGATATTTGTAGCAACTTTCTGAGTACAGAAAAAAAGAAAAGGCTTTAAGAGCTCCATATCACACACTGACATACCATAAGAACACTGGTAGTATAACTGCTTCATTTTCTGTTTATAAAGAAGAATGAATGAAAAATTCCAGAAGGACGCGCACTCATTCTGAACTGTTTAATGCATGTTTTCAACCTTGACTTTATAAAGGAAATAATGTAAAGACTGCCAAATGTGATGTATACCCAGGACTACCCTGTTTGCAGTGAGATACAAGAACTTGTTTATACTGAAAAGAACTGGGAAAAATACTGGAAACTTTTACTTTGGGAAAAATACATAACTGATTTATTATCTGAGTACTAATAATTTTAATTTAATTGTTAAGAGTGAAATCTCTGGGAGAACACAAGGGCTAAAGCCAGAAGTTAATCCTGTACTTCTCTTCTACATTGCAAGAGTACTCCTATTTTAAGATGGATTTTTGTGAT
>PPHD01017188.1:0-15175 GCA_002909625.1 Bambusicola thoracicus
TCAGATACCTAACTGGAAAAGAGAAAATAGCTAGGAGATCAATAAGTCTCCCCCACACAGCTGGCATGCAAAGCCCTCAGATAATTTACTGAAAAGGAGACGAGACCTACAGCCTTCCTACAGTTCTTTCTACTGCAGAACCTGTATACCTTCTTGATGACCATACCCTCATCTATCGGAATAGCATAGCTTAAGAGCTAGTTGTGCAAAATCAGGTAATTGTCGGTGCTTTTGAGAGTATTGCTACAACAGTAATAGAGCAGAGAGAGTGGGGAAGTTGGGGAGGTTGCAACTAGGCTGACAAAATCACTTACTGCTCCCAAGCATTACTTTGGCACTAGCCATGTCACATGGTGAAGTAGATCACAGAGCTGTAAAGTGTAAAGAGGAGGGTTTTTTTCTTCCTCCTCTGAGCTACATTTTCCTCTTCTACCTGCACAGAGTCTGCTAGTTTTCCTGAGCCTTCAAATCCAAGGAAGTGAATTAAAGGGAGCCCTGGGGGTGATGGAACAAGGGAATAGAGAGGATGGATTTCTTGGGGATGGAAAGAGACAGATATGTCCTGGGGAATTGCTGGCTGACTTAATGCAGGAGTCAGGGAACTCTTAACAAAGTTATTCAATGTACATGTTGTCACTTTTTATTTTCAACTGAATTTGTTTTCTAATAAATTAGGCAGCTTTATTGCTAAGTAATAAGGGAAATTTATGAAATCTGCATGTCTCTGGAAGGTATCAGTGACTGGGGGAACTGGAGGAGAGGTCTTGGGGTAACTTTCACCTAGTGGTCACTCATTCCCTCCATGGGAGCAGCCTACAGCCCTTGAAAATATTCATCTCCAGTTGGTTTCCCTGCTCAGAGGGGCACCCTTCAGAGAGCTCCCCATGTTTTTGTGAGAATAAACAGTAATGATTAGTGAAATACTCAAACTGTTATAAAAAGGACTGTGGATATATCTCAGCAGAAAATCTGATGAGAAAAAAGAGTCTATAGATGGAGGAAAAAAATCAACAAATTTCTGTTGCCTCTTGTGAGTGTTGTTTCCATATGTTTTTTAAGGAAAAAATAGTATGTCAGCACCCTGGTGTAAAGCTTTTGCTACAGGTCGTAACATGCATCTGAAATATCATAGAATTAGATATACCCTTTTTCTGTTAGCTTCTCCAATATTGTATTGGCCTCCTCTGGTTTCTCTTTATATTAAGACAGTGCAGAAAGTACAGAAATACAGCAGGAGTATGGCAGACACTCAAGGGTTTGCAGATATTCTTTGCTAGGAATATGGCTGAAAATGAGTATCTGTCTTCTCTTGGATTCTGCCTTTGCTAACTTGAATATTTTCCTTTTAGTAATGCTAATTTCTATTCACTCATATTTAATTTCACACTTTACTGAAGAGACTAAAGGTTAGACATTGTTTTCCTTGTCCAAAATGGAGTCCTAACAATTCTGCTGAATTTTCTGCAAAGTTTTCAGCTGCATGGATAATTTTCAATGGAATTTGAAGGGTTTACATGGGGCAGTGAAATTTTCAACAGTCCATCGTGAAACGGACATATTTTTTTAAATCCCATAAAATATATGAACTGCTTTCTAGAAGAGCTACATTTTCTTTCATTAGGTATCTGTCTGGAGAATTTACAATTCAGGGTCTCTTTTCCTGTCCTCAAGAATTACCATGTCTTAATCAAGAGTATCTTTAAGAATGAGAGGTTCAGGTGCATCACATCTTTTTTTGTTCTGTCCATTCACTTTGCTTTTGGTTGCATTCTAAGTTGGTAAGCTTCTCTTGAAATGTTTCAATGAAAACTTAGCTTTTCATTTAGCAGCCATTTCTGTGAGGATTATCTTTGTCTACACATTTGTGTGCACTAGCAGGGCCAAAGGCAGGGTAGCTCAACTCCTGTCTTAGAGCCACCTAATGCAGATCCAGGTTTCACATGGCAGAGCAGTTACCTCAGCCATTCCCTTGTTTTACTACAGGTGCTGTCAATCCTAAAGGGTCATCTGTTTAGGTTTGTACCTGTGTGACCTGGGTAAGGGAGCCTGCTTTAGCGGGGTGGTCAGACTCAAATATCTCCAGATCCCTTCCAACTCCTACAATTCTGCATGTGTGTGTGTACTCCTATCAAAGTAACAGCTTTGTTTTCAATGTTTCCATTGTTTCCCAAAGAAGAAGCCTTTTTAAAATTTGTCTGAGGACATTAGATCCTACCTTACTGACATCCACCAAATAACTAAATATATGAAATCTCATTGGTAGTGTAGAAGTAGAGTGATCATAAAAAAAATAACTGCCTTTGAAACTGAACACCTCCATTTAGCCTGAGAAGAGAATCTCTGTTGTTCCCTCTTCATACTGACTTTGTTTGTGTCGTAGGGTGAGCAAATGATAATATTTTTGTACTCCTATCATCAGCTTCTCCAAACATATTTGCCTACTAATAATGTTTGGCCTGTTTTTGTGTACATCTGTTGTATCTTACTTCCACTTCAGTATGAAAAACACAGTGGAGAGCTCAATATATAGTCATATGTTAAAAGATAGGGCTTTATTCAAGAGGTTTGCTACAAAAATCTAAGTAATAACTGTACTAATATCCTCTACTTGTCTTATTTTCATTTACTAAAATTATCTTAAATGTATTTTAATTGTAAGTTAAGGAGTGAAACAATGGATGATTAGCAATTGTTAAATTATTTACTCTCTACTTGCTGCAAAGAGAGAGGAGAAAGAATTAGGGGTCAGCAGTGTCAAGATATTCCACATTATTTGTCTTTATCATCATGCAGAATCTTTTTATTAAGGCAGCGTAGAAAGAATAGATTTATGGACTGAAGGTACAATGTTTAATATGTCCACATCCATCTAGATTGACAGTTTCTACAGACGTAAATTTCCCAGGAGAGACAGTGTTACTGGTGTCAGTGGATGGCATCATTTACTTCAATGTTCCATTATTAAATTGATAACAAGATAATTCCTCTGCTTCTCAGAGACATGACAGGGTTTACAATTGTTAACTTTCTTATTGAATGGGATTTGATGTTCTAGGTAGTTTTTAATAAGTAGCTTATTTTTATTTCAGTTCTGCAACAAATCAAAAATTAGGAGAAAGTGCAGATAACCTAGTTAGGAAACTATTTAGGTCTACAAAGCATCAAAATCAAGCTGGTTTAAAGAGGGTCAATTTAGCAACAATAAGTCTTTGTGTTCCTATTGTTTCTCACTACTGCATGTTTAAGCATGTTTGTGCAATGTGGAATATTTACTGCAGTAATCCTCCATCTTGTGAGGTATGTATAAGAAACATTCTGTACATTCTACCTCTGGTTGGATGAGCTCATGAATGATCATTTCATCAGCCAGAGGCTGTTTGGAAAAGCAGAAGACTGCTGTAAGTGGCAGCAGAGGAATTAAGCCTCTAAAAATATCTGCTGGCAAAATGTGGCATAGGTGCAATGTCTCCTGATGCTGAGCCAGTGTAAGAGTCAGGGCAGTGAAGCTCTTTGAAGGGTCTGGAGCATAAGTCTTTTGAGGATTGGCTGAGGGAACTGGGATTGTTTAGTCTGGAGAAGAGAGGGCTCAGGAGAGACCTTATAGCTCTCTACATCTCTGTGAAAAGAGGTTGCATCGAGGTGGGAGTTGGCCTCTTTTCCTGGGTAACTAGTGATAGGATGAGAGGTGATGACCTTAAGTTGCGCCAGTGGAGATTCAGGTTGCATGTTAGAAGAGGTTTTTCTCTGAAAGAGTGATAAGTTATTGAAACGGGCTGTTCAGGAAGGTGGTGGGCACTATCCCAGAAGGGTTTTAAGAAAATGGTAGATGTGTCACTGAGGGACATGGTTTAGAGCAATCACAGACATGAGTTGATGTTTGGGCTAGATGATCTTAGTGGTATTTCCAACCTTAATGATTGTGCAGTTCTTCAAAGACAGACTAGTAGTGGAAAAGTCCTGGGGTGCTGGGGGATAGAGCAGAGTTTGGCCTAGATTTTATTTGCTCATTTTCGTATACAAATACAAACTACAAAAAGTGACTATGCAGCATGTATATTTTTCAGTTAGATATTTGCAGGGTTGTTTATTGTGTCATTGAAACAGCTAAGGAATGCTCAGTCAACTGTTTTATGTTAACTTACGGCCAAGGCTCTGGCACATACCTACAGATGTGCTGGACCTTCAGGAAAGGCTCCAAATGTGCCAGCTTGTTGCTGCGGGTGGGTGAGAGAGGATGTGGGTCGGAGATGAGGGCACGTGCCCTCATTCAGACAGAGGGGATTTTAATGGTTTGACATAGTAGTTCAGCTACCAAGAACAACTCCTGTCCTAATTTGCTGGTGTAGCTGTAGGTATCCTTTCCTCTGGTGAGTGATGAATTAAATATGTTATTTTTTGCTATTGTTTTAGTCAGCTTCTTCCTAGTAAATACTTCCTCCTGGGAAATTCTGGTTAAGAACACTCAGGTTTGTTCAGACAGAGCGGGTTGTGTGGCAAGGCTGTGCTGTGGTATGTAGGAATAAGAAAAATATCTTGAAAGGAAGATCGCTATCTTTACATCTGACCAAATCACAAATAGCTTCTGAAGTTTTGATCAATCAAGAATAATTCTGTGGGTATTTGAAATCTGAGTCTTCGTGTAGCTTGCAGTCTGAGCACTTATCCTGTTTCATATCTCTCTCTCCCGAACAGGTACCTGTCACAAAACTAATCCTTCTGCCTTCTTGAAAACTCCTGTTGATTTTACAGCTTTCAGGGGAACAATCTCCTAATGAAGGTGCTCAGAATCTGTTTCTGCAAGGACTGTGCACATCAAAAACAAAATCCTGGGGATTTTGCAAGTATTTGAGCAATAGGAATGAGGCACCGATTGAAGCCGGCAGCACTATATAAATGGATCACATGAAGACACTTGATGCTCAAGCCTGGTGTATCAGTGAGAAGCAGAAATGCTGAGGGTGTCTGAGCTCCCTTTAGTGTACGTAGATCATGCACAGGCCTGGAAGAATGGTTTAGGAACAGCTGTGGGCCTTTAGCTGAGAGCCTCTGTTAGGTGTGAATAGAAGATCATGTTTTCTTAAATTTGCAGGAATTGCCAGAGTTTGCACTTAAATCCAACCCCCTGGGAGTTCCTCAGATTCTGAGTGTCCTGAAACTCCCTTATTCCCTGCAGAGCAGTACAGGACAAATGGTAATTTGTCTGCCTGGAGTTCTGCTGTTTTCTGGCTTTAAATAGATGTTCTCAAGATCAGCTTATAAAAAGTGGGCCCAGTTATTTTTTCTCTCCTGCCTTTTGTTTTTGAAACCTCTTGCAGTGAATTCTGTGTGTTATGGAAGAAAGATCATTTGAAAACATACATAATGGTGAATCTGATCTTTTTTTTTTTTTTAATGTTATTGCATTAATATGAGACATCCATATAGAGATACTGGAAAAGAAAAACATTCTCAAGGGAAATAGATTCTAGTTTAAGCTTTCAGGGGATTATTATAAACAGGGAGAAAAAATGTTTTAAATATTGTGGAAAGTACCTTGCCAGTGTCCTTTTAAGTAGAATAGCTACTGGTGTATGAGTTACAGGATTGGGTGAAATGTAGCTTTTTACTATGTGCTTTAGCTACAGTATATTCATCTCATAATCATGTCTAAATGGTACATTATATACCTTCCCCTTTACATTTTCCCTCCCTCTACCAAAAATTTTCTTTTTTAGATCCTTCCTCAGTAATAAATTCCCTTCCAGAGAATAAGGCCAGATGTTACAAGCGTATATCTGTCCCTTTACAGACATTAGGAGACACTGCCCATCACTTGTATGGTGATGACCACCTCTCAGTGATTGGGTGGGCATGGGGCAGTGTGGCAGTGTCTCTGCACTGTGGCTCAATAGCTGTTCGAGTGAGGAGCACAAGCGAAACAAGCTTCAGATCTGGATTAAGGAATGGACCCCAGGGATCCCACTGTGCTTCAGTTGTGCACAGTTTCACACCAGCCCTCATTCAAGCAATGACAAAGCTACTATTTAGTCATTTAATTTACCATTCACTACACTTTAGTGGCAGATCTGTAAGAGCTGTCAGAGTCCCCTTTTGTAAGGCAGGAAAGCGTTGTTCCACCTTGCAGTATTGGTTCAAACAACTGCACATAAACTCAGGTCAGCACTGCCACTGCAGATCTGGGGCGGCAAGAGAAGGCTGTGCTGCTCGAGGGCCTCCTCCACAGAGCCATGCACTGGTGGGCTGTGGTATGTGGCTTGTCAGGCTGGGATGCCTTTTGAAAAGCTCTTCAAAAAAAATCAGCTGAAATGGGATACATTTTCTCTTTTATTACATTCAAATAAAGCCACTGATTTTTATCACTTCCTATTGTTACTTGCCTTGTACTTCTTTTTGTAAATAATAAGATATAATATTCTGTTTTTTTCCTTCTTAAATGGCTGAATAAGATTTATGAGTAGATTCTGACCTCAGACACCACAGGTAGTGCCCCTAGATGTCCTCATACAATTTGCTGGTTTTAGTGTTTTTTTTTTTACCGGTACTGATCCCAAGTGAAAAAGCTGTAGAGGCATTTGGGGGAAGAACAGCCACTTGAGGAAGGACAGCTTGTTAATGTGAAGTACTCCACCTAGGAATTGAGTTTAATTTCAAGATATGAGATCACCAGGGGGAAAAAAGAGAGAGAGAGAGAGAGAATAAAATTCTTACTATATTTAAATTTCCATTATTCCCTCTGTGATCATAATTTTCATGTGAACATACACAGTTGAAATGTAGTGTTTGCTTTCATTTATTTTTCTTGTAAACCACTGCTTCTGTCAAAATTATGTACTTAATCTTAAGATTGAATGCTAAAACTAATCAATATTAATTAGACATGTCTTAATTAATGGCTCTTTGAAACAACACAGATCTTGTTCCTCCTCTTTTGTACACTCCCTGCAGAATTTTCAAATTTCATTAATAACACTTGATGTAACCCAACTCAGCTACTTGTGAATACAGTCAGTCACCCTTGTCTTACAACTTTCCCCGCTGAAAAATTTGGTCTATATTAAAGCTCAATTTTGTAGATTTCTGATATACTTTGGATTATGTCTGCAATCTGTGAAGATTCTTATCATGTTGTCAGTGTCTGAGTTGTTTTTTTTCTTTCTTTATTTAGTGTGTAAGAAGTGTGAATTTGACAAGATATAGTTTCTAGGTAACTTCCAGATAGTGCATATTTTAACTCTAAAATTCTCATACATTCTTTCATAAACTGATTTTCCACAGTGAAATGGTTTGTGTTTTTAAAATTATTAGAATCTTTTAAAAGAAATTTGTGTTTATTTTCCGAGTACTCAAATTATCTCTAATATTCAATATAGAGTTATATAGAGCAAATTCTGTTTAATAAACTTTACCTACAGAGCTATTCTCGGTAGACAAAAGTACATAAGAGACAATGTTTTCTTCTGTCAAGGGGAGTACAAAAGCATAGTCAGTAATGATCGTATGTATTTAATGAAAAACTTGGTCCTATATTTATGTGAAAAGTGCCAACAAATGGGCACCTAAGGGTAAGGCAGATACTTCAATGAATGCTTTCCTTTTCAGAAGACTCCTATCTTGAAAACATCAGCCAGAAAATTGAATAGGCTGGGAGTCTGCAGGTAGTTAGGGAGGCGAATTGTCATAAACCACACTTAAATATTTTGCCTTATATGATTTGAGTCCGTAACCTTCAACATTATGGAAAAGTAGATGAGAAGTGTTTTACTGACTGAAAGTGAAAGAATAAGCTCATCTCTTGTATGAATGCATCTAGTAAGAGCTGTTTGGTAAGCAAAAAGCTGCCTGCGAATCTAATGTACATGCAAATCTTTGATACACAGGAAGGGATGTGGCCAATTTTTTTTTTCTTTTCTCATTTCTGGCAGTTTCTTTGAACTCGGAGCAATCCACCAAAAACCTTTAACCTCAGCAAAGGTATTAGAGTAAGCCATGGTTACAAACAGCAGCTGGACCTGGAAGGTGCTGTGTGCAGTGGGGTGGAAAGGCAATGCACAGGAATTGTCCTTGGGGAACTGAAGCCATGAAACCTGGGAACACCTTCTGTTTAAAGCTCAAAGTTCCCTGCCACTCTCTTGGCTCTCCCAGATTCTCCCTACTTCCTCAAAGTCTCATCCCAGTTTCCTGTACACCAAATACTCCCGGCTGCCTGTCACATTGCTTAACTTGCATAGCATGGGATTTCAGGGCTGCTTTTGGTGTGTCCAGCTTTCCTGGACACAGCTGGAATTCCTGGAATTCAGCTGGAATATTGGGTCACATGCTGTCACTTCAGACAGTAAACTCTCAACACGAACATCTTACTCATTTCTAAAAAGCCCTAACTACCTCTTGTCTTGTATAAATAGTAAATAGCTTAATTGCTCTGACCTCAGAAACAAGTAGGCTTGACACTTTTTCTCTAGGATTGCCTTTGTTTGATTTGTCAGATTCTGTGTGCTGAAGAGAATGCAACTTCCTGTGCATTTTCTAATCATCAATGAAATATAGAACTCTATTTCATTATACCTGCTAGTGTATGCAGCTAACAGTTTCCACATGTAGGTAGTTAATGTTCAGAATCACGCTGAAGTGTGGCATTAACAAATCTTGTAACACTGCTGAAAATTATTGCCTTTATATTCTTTCCAGATCCTGATTGCCAGCATCATGTGCAGCTATAGCAAGGACGACTGGACTGAACTTTCCAAAATGGCTGAGGTAATGGTTTCCTAAATGTGTTACTTCATCTATCTTTCTTTATTCTCCTTAAAAACAAGAACTGCAACATGGAATTTGTGAAAGAAACAGATTCAAAGTGAAAAATGAGAATTTAAAGCACATCCGTTATAATTTGTTTATTCTGCGTTTTCATTAAAGTGATGGAAAAGTAAATTTAAAGTAAATCTATTCCATAAAAATGGCCCCTTGGATTTTTTAGCTGTACATGGAAAGCCTTTAGTCTTTGAATCTATATACTTTTTATTTGCATTTTAAGCAAACTGTATATTATGACGGATGCCATGATAAAATTTAATTCAACCTTTGAGAGCCTAACTTGATCTTACCTTGCCTACAGGCGCACTAGTTTGACAACACTAAAAGAAATTTTGAATATAAAACTCTTGAATATTTAAAGTATAAAAGGCTCATTTAATGCTATTCTAGTTTTAATACAGACTTTCAAAAATGATAGCAGAGAAAGCCAACGTATATAATAGCAGTCTGCATTCTTCCTATAATTTTAATCCAATCTTACAGAAGCAGACTGTGCACTAGAAATCTTGATTCAGTTTGAAGGAAAAAACCCTACTTAAAAACATGTACCTGGCTCTATAGGGAATAGTGTAAGAAATATTTGATTAATGCAGTAATACTTTCATTCAGAAAGGTGTCTATATCTGAATGTACCACAGCATTCTTGTTTTTAGATTAAACAGATTTTTCCTTATAGATTAAACTATGTAGTGGAAATAAAGATACATATTAAAGTAGAAAAAAGAATGAAGATCTAACACACTTGGTAAAGAAAAAAGGTGTTTTTTTTTTTTTTTAATGTATTGATAGTATTAGCTGAAATATATGTTTTGTAAGTATTAGACAAGGACTGCTCCAAAAGTAATGCCTCCTATGTTATGTTGACCGACAGTGGCAGAGAACAATGTTGGTGGTATGGCAGTAGATGCTGAACCTTCTCGCCAATATTCTATTGCATTTTGTTGACATGTAGCAGATGGCAGCAGAGGAGCAATCTGACAAAATGCATCTGATGCATATGACCCAAAGGTATGTCACTGAATTCTTCCATGTAGATAAAATGACGCCCATTGACATTCTTCAACATTTGCTGAAAGTTTATGGAGACCAAACAGTGGATGTGAGCACAGTGAGTGGTGTATTTCAGCAGTAGTGACAGTCATGAAACAACAGCGCCACTCTGAAGAGCCGCACACGGCTGTCACACCATGAAATGAACTGCTCATACACATGAACTTGCAGATTACAAACAGGGAACTGTGTACAGAGCTGAATATCAGCTTCAACGTGTTGGAAACTATGGTGGCAACACTGGAATATCACAAAGTCTGCACCAGGTGAATCCTACCAGTGCTCACGCAGTACCAGAAAGAACACAGTCTGCAAGTTTGTCAGGACCTATTGAACCAATTCAATTCTGAAGGTAACAGTTTCCTGCATTGTATCATTACTAGTGATGGGACATGTTGTCACTACTACAACCAGGAATGTGAATGGGGAATGTGAATTCCCCATTGAAGAAGAAGTTCAAGATGCAGCCCTCAGTGGGTAAAGTGATGTGCACTGTCTTTTGGGATAAGAAGGGAGTGATCCTTCTGGATTTCCTGGAATACGGACAAGCCATCAACTCTGGCTGCTACATCATGATACTGACTGATCTGAAGCCTCAAACTTCCACAGCCAGGCCAGTAAAGAAGACAGCCTTTCTTTTGCAATATGATAAAGCCAGGCCCTGTACCAGTTTGAAGATGATGGAGCACGTTGCCAATCTTTACTGGACTGTCCAACCACACCCACCAAATAGTCAGGATTTGGTGCCGCCTTCTTCATCTGTTTGGGAAACTGAATGATGGACTGCATGGGCAACATTTTCCTAGTAACAGCGCCATCATAGCAGCTGTGAAACAATGGGTCATCTCTGCTGTTGCAGATTTTTATGAGCCTGACGTGTAGGCTCTTTTTCATCACTGGTGGAAATGCACGCATAATGGTGGTGATTATGCTGAAAAACAGCATTATGTCACTTAGAATTTGCTCTATCAAATAATGTTATTTGTGCTCTTTGTATCTTTTGTAGTTTCCATAGAAATACATAGGAGGCATTGCTTTCAGAGAGACCTACGTGTATATAATACTTATTTTGTGTAGATACATTTATATATACCTATAAGTGTGGAGCGTTTGATTTTTTTTTGTTTCCATGTGGCTGAACCTGTACATTTGGACATCATTTCTTCTTTATTCAGTGTTTCAAACCTTCATATGGCTAACTGGAAAGACACTTCACTGCTGTCTGGGTGTTTTAAACATATGAGGAAAAAAATCACTTTGGGGACTTAGGGAAATGAAATTAAACATTATAATTAAGTGCCTTGGTGATCTTCAACGCTAGTCCATATTATACCTGTATTTACCTAATTGACCATGAAATCTTTTGTGGGATCTGTGCTTGACACAAGCCCCAGAACTTCTAAGTTGACTGATATGAATGGCTGTATTGCACCTCTTGCCCCTCTGCCCTCCGGTTTTAAGACAAATATTTTCACCTGTTTGTATTTATGCTGCCTATTTTAGGAAAAAAGGAATTATTCAAGTGCATGCAATAACATGCACCATATGTAGTATACCTTTCTGCTGCAAGGCTGCCATTTGCCCCCACTCCACAGAAAGCACCACACTTACTTGGGAACTGCACAGTTTCTAAAGGGCAGCATGTTTTATTGCATACCTGAGGCCTTGTGGAGGAGGTGATGCTGTGGCTGTCCCAGAGGGAGCCTCCGCGACTCAGTGGTGTGCTGGAGACGATGACCTCCTCACAGTCATCCCGTCACCATGCTGCCGTTGGGCCTGCAGGGTGGCCAGGCCTGCTGGGCAGCCAGGCAGGGAAGGACCCAGGTGTGTGGTGGCTGCTCCTGTGACCTCTCATGCTGGGCACTCCTAGACCGTGGCCATGCATCAGGCATAAGGCACCTCAGTTCAATAAGCAACAATGCAAATGCAAAGCAAAATGTCAGCTACAGCTTGAATACAAGCAGAGAGCTCCCCAGTTCAGGCCCATACAATTCAGCAAAGTGTGTTTGTGTGCTACCAGTGTACACCACAGCTTTTTTCCTCTGTATTTTAGGTAATAGAGGGTGGTAAGAGAACTCAGCACTCATGCAAACTTTTCCCAATAATCTTGCTTGAATTCAGAAACAAAAATATTTAATAACAAAACTTATGGCACACTGCAGTCATCTGCACAAGATCTAGAGAAAAAAATGCATTAAAGCAGAAAGGGGAAATTTATTCCTCAACTCCAGCTCTTCAGAACACAGCCATTCCCTGTGTCAGTGACTCCTGAACCTTGCCCTTACTACTGCAACAAGGCATTGTGAGTATATTTCATTTTTAGCATTACACAGAACAAACTCTATTATGGTGATGTCATTTACATTTATTATATTCACTTTTGTTTCCTTTGTATTTTTGGAAAGCCACACGAATGTCTGAAAATTTTCTCTGTAATGGCCAACTTCTTTCTTTTTCAGACTATCACAACAACAGCTTTCTCTTTCTCTTTTTTTATCTTAAGGAGAATAATCAAACATAAGAAGAAATCTATTTAACATTAGAAGTAAATGCCACAGGAAAGAGTGCATTACTCGAAGTTAATGTTGGTTTTTTTTTGTTTTGTTTTTTTCCTTTTGTATGTTGCATAGGCTGCTGGTGCAGATGCACTGGAGTTAAATCTATCATGTCCTCATGGCATGGGGGAGAGAGGCATGGGCCTGGCCTGTGGGCAGGTAGGTTGCAACAGCAATCTTTTTTGTGCTTCTTCAGCAGTTCTACAGTAACACATTGCAAGTTATACTTCAGGAGGAAGACACAAGCAGATTACTAGATTGAGATTTTTAGGTTGAATGTGTTTAAATATTTAGCACTGAAAGGAAAAAATGAACAATATGAAAACAAATAATTTCCAGGAAGTGCCTGGACAGAATTTGTAGGTTTTATTGCAGAGCTCTGTAGGTGTCTTTGAGATCACAACCTGGTGCAAACAGCCTGTATCAGTAATGATTTTGAAGGACATGAAGTATACAGACATTTCATTTTATAATATTTTGCTTTTGAACCTAACTGTATTCTTGAATCACACAGAGCATACATTCTGGTAGTGCCATCTACAGTTAACTTTGTCTCTTTTATTAGCCTTCATTGTGTAGCCCATAGATTTGATGGATGTGTACAGTTTAGGTTGGGATTATCCATATCACACATCTCTGTCATGCAGAAACATGATACACAGTTTTTCAATACATCCTATTATTCCATTTAGGAACATACATGTTATTTTGCCTGTGAAAAGGAAACAAACATGCTCAAAAGCCTATTCCCATATTCTTTTCTTTTTCTGTTTTTTTGCCCATAGTTTAAAATTTGTTTTGGTTCAGAAACATGCTCAAAAGTGAACTTGGAAATTCTCTGAAAAATCCTGGTTCACATAGGATACCATGAGAGGTTTTCTAGAGTTTGGTCATTAAATTTTCACAAGTCTGAAGTCTGTTTACCTTTGCATGCATTCCAAAGGATAATAAAGATGAGTTTGTGTATTCGAGCATTTGTTTGGCTTGACTTGAATTTTGAATACTCAATTTCCCATCTTGCTACATTTTGAGATGAGGAAAGAAAGAGAAGGGAAATGCAGATTGGAAATCATGATTGCTTGTGCATTCAGTTCATCCACTTAGATTGTGCTGATCAACAACTTAATTCATCCTCACTTCCTCAGCTAAACATAAAACTTGAATTGTATAGTTGGATAACTGAACCATTAACTTTGTAAAACTATTAGCAGGAAGACAATAGGAGCTGCAATCATTCCAAAGCAACAGCATGCACACTTCAGTTGAAGCTTTATCATAACAGTACTGTCAGACACAGTTCATGGAGCTAATTTATTATTTTTGTGATCAGAATGATGCCAATCTATTCCATGCTATAGATTATTATATTTAATGAAAGTAGTATGGATACTTTTCATAGCCAGTGGTTATCTTCCAAAGTTATGATTAAAAACAGGAGAGAAACAAATTATAAAAGCGCTTCAGGACCACACTAGTAAAGCAGTAACAGGTATTAATTCTTTTTCAAACAGCTGTAGTGGTCATTTTTATAAATTTATGAAGCAATTCCCACCCTTTGCTCTACACTGCATAACCTGGTAGTTTGGATTGTCTCAACATGAGATTGCAGTACTGTTCATTAGAAGGCTGCAGTTTGGCCAGAGAGCGTCCTGAAAATTTACATGGGAGCTGAAATAGGCTCATTTCAAGCATCGGGGCCTTTTTTTTTTTTTTGCATGTACTATTTCTTGCTTTCACTGGCTGGAATAATATATGCATGTGAAGTTGCTTAGATATGTAGTCAGTAGGGAGCTGTCTGGCTACATGAGTTTTTACATATCTTTCAGCTATTGTAAAATCAGAGAACCAAATGCAAAATCTGAGCATTCGGGGCTATCATGTGGATTTGTGGCTCTCCTTGGAGGACATCAGATCCATAAAGCAAGAAGATTACATTATATATACATATATGTTCGTATAATAACATTTATTTCCCATACAATATAGATATTCATTTGAATGTTTAATACATACTATCTCACTTAAATATATTAATGCTGCTTTAGATGTCTTACTAAAAATGAGAGTTTAGAAAATAATCTAGCTCTTTAGATGCTGAATAAATAAGTGAACAAAAGTGATCCTTAGAGGGCCAAATATGGATGTTTTTCCTCTAAGTTGGCTGAAAGAAATTTAAATGTAGTTTATCAATGCAAAGGATGAGGATAGACCAGATAAAATAATGATGAATGCTAGGATGAATGGTAGCCCTTGTGGGTCTACCCATTGTGGAGGTCCTGGAGGATCCCAACATAGATGCAAAAGTGCTAGGAAACATTTTGGCTTCATGTTTAATTTTTTTTTGTCCCTTGAGCAGAAATCAAATAGGTCATAAATACATAATGTGTGGGGCAAGGGGCTCGGATATATTATGGGAAAAAAAAAAAAAAAAAAAGAGCCTACAGCAAACATGAGATATCTAGAAATTGGGGTGTGAGATTTAGCAGATTTCAGTAAAAGAGATTCTCTAAAATTTTTTGGATAACATAATACACATCTTCATAGGAAAATTTCTAAGGGACTTGGTCCATTTTCATGACTAACCACATTAAAATCCTCAGGAAACTGCAGAAATGATTAGTTGCGAATAATGACAGAAAAACATGCATGTATATTTTTACTATTTCCAAGTCTAAAATGTTCTTTTTTTGTTTGTTTGTTTTTCTTTCTTTTTTTTTTTTTTCCTAAAGGTAAAGGAAAGGTTAATTACACTGTCTAAT
>PPHD01017189.1:0-15174 GCA_002909625.1 Bambusicola thoracicus
TTTCAATCCCCCTGCTATGTGCAGGGTTGCCAACCACTAGACCAGGCTGCCCAGAGCCACATCCAGCCTGGCCTTGAATGCCTCCAGGGATGGGACATCCATAACCTACTTGGGCAACCTGTTCCAGGGTGTCACCACCTACTGAGTGAAAAACTTCCTCCTAAAAAAAAAAAAAAATCTATAACAGTATTAGATGGTTTCATTCACTGTATAATCAATATAAGGTCCTGAGCATATCCAAGGGCAAAATACATCTTGTGTCACCCTACTGCAAACACCTCACCTGCCACACTTTTTTTTCCCCTTAAGTTTCCATCACTAAACAACATGAAAATATTTTAGAGTTGATTGGGAGGAACTATATTTTTGCAAAAGATCACATGCCTCATGCTTTGAATAATACAATATACAGTAAAGAACATTATATAAGAAAGGCAATAATTAATGAAAAACAGAGTACAAGTTAATTTCATAGAATGTCTCTTTGTAATGTTAACAAGGAAGGGGAAATAGTTACCCTCCTTTCATACACTGCTAAGAGATAATACCTGTTACTTATGGAAGCTAAAGGAGCATTAGCAAAGGGTTTGACTGAATGTAGTTGCTTCCCTTCACGTGGATTTATCTTCTGAAGATAAATGCCCACAAAGAGATAAGTCTTTCTGTTGTATGTTGCAAACATAATGTATTTCGCAGAAGTGGGATGGCTCTATCACCCATTACAACCTATTCAAGTAGATCCTGCTTTTTTAGGGGATAACTGAGAAAAGTATTTCATCCACAGATGAAAAAAAATGTTAATCTGATAATCTCTTGTTGTCATGAAAATAATCTTACGCTTTGGCTTGATTTTGCTCATACTGTTCACTTCTGGTAGCCAATGCCAACACGGTGAACAATACTGCTGCAGTTTCTATCATAACATCCCCTGTCTGTACAAAACCAGGCAATGCATTTGATTTTCAGTGTTAACCAATTTGTTTCTGACTAACAAGCATGCTATCATTTCTCCTTGGTGTTTTTTGCCAACCTTATCACCATGTGTCTGAATTTGTTGCTGTGGGCGTAATAAGTAATGTGACTAATAACTGCCATATTTAATTTGTTCTATATCTGGTCCCACCCAGGAGAAAACGCAGAGCGCAATATAGTTTTCTTGTTAAAGGATTTTATTTTTGAATGTGTTTGTTTTTGTCTTTTGCTTTTTAAGTGTGAATGTTATTATGTATTTACGTTAAAAGAGGGTTATGTTAAAAGATGGTGGGCTTGAATAGCAATTCCTTTGAGCTATATTTTTTTCTTACAAGTTTTTCTGAATTACTGATTTTTACATGATAGCCCTCACGAAAAAGATAATTCCTCCTCATGTATTTTCAGACAATTGCTAAGATACTGAATGTCTTGTAGAGTTATTTATCTAAATTAACTCTCTCTTTTGGTGGAATCTGCATTCCATGAAGCTCCTAAATAATATCTGCATCATATTTAAAACTTCAAGTCTTGCGCGAGAGAATTCACTTATGATTTTTAACTTTGTAAAAGAAGAGATTGATTCATCCCACCTGATGAATAGGTGCCTAACTTTTAATCAATTAAAGACAGAAGGGTGTAGTTGATTTTGCAGGCTTTAGCATTTGGTACATTTAGACACTAAAATTCTTGTTAAGCCTGAATGTTAGAGGCTGGACTTGCGCAACAGATGAAGTGTTCTCCCAGCTGTTACAAGACAGCAACAGGACTGGCAAATAAGAAGGAAAGATGCAGAGAACTTTGAACGCTCTCACCTTGGGATATCCAGAACGTTGGGTCATAGAGAGGCTTGTCACAGTGCATGAAGCCAGCATGGCTTTTTTTAACAGCTCTAGATTTAGAGAATTTTTGTGAAGGAATGAAAAATATGTTTTTAATACAGCTTTGGTCATAGCTATTACAACTATTTGGCCACTCAGGAAGAGTACAATGTAAATTGCACAGCGCAACTCTTAAACTCACAAAGAATACAAGCGTAAATATGCCAGATTCTCCACTGTAAAAAGAATACCTTTTTCCTGAAGTTAAACCCTGATATTTCCTCACAGCTTTAAAGAAATGATAAAGCAGTAGGGAAAATAATGTTTCCACTTTTCATGCTTTACTTTGTTACGTACGTTTGTATATAACTTATAACGAAGTATAAAATGACAGTTATAATCTGCAGGGGGTAAAGGCTGCTGACTGAGTTCTACCTTATGGAGAGCGGCAGTACCTATAAAAACTGTGAAGTGCAGTGATCAGAGAAAGGAGCAGAAGCACTTTCAATGGCTGAATCTAAACGCACTGCTCAGTGAGCACTCTCGTTTAAAAACATCAATACATTATTATGATGTCTTTCATATTTACATAAGACATTTGTCATTCTTCACAAATGAGTCACGGTTTCCAATATATTGCAATATAACTGAGCCATGCTAATCTGATAAAACTGCGTATGTTGCAAATGGTACATTCTTCTTATTTTAGGAAGAAAGAGCGTGTGCAATGATTTTTTTTTTGCAGTAGAAATTAGAACCTTTGTTTAAATGACTTTCCTACCAATTTCAAAAGTTCCTTTTTGAAAGAATTTGCATAATACATAAATAATGAGGTTGTATCTAATTATCTTGGCTGACTTTATTTTACTAAAATGTACTATTCATTTTATACCACACAATGCTAATAGCCTAGGTAAAAATAATATTCTGTGCAAGCAAGGTTTTCAGTAGAAACGTGCAGGGTTCCAATTAAAAAGCATTTTAAATTACCTCCTGTTTATATGAAAACACAGGTAATCTGCATTTGGATCTAAACTCTTGTGGTTCAAACACATTTGTACTGTGCACACAGATGCTTTTTTATTTCTTGAATGCTGGTCACACAACGCTAACCTGCTGGCTGAAGTGACTGCAGAACATCACGGAATCATAGAACCACCAAGGTTGGAAAAGACAAAGACCATCCAGTCCAACTGTCCATCTATCACCAATATCTCATGCTCAGACAGATACAGACAATGAGTTTTAACAGTTTTCTGTAAATGGCACATTTCTGTGTGTCTGTTAATTTTATTTTTATTTTTTTACTTCATTTTTGATGTTAATTAATTTTTACTATATGAATTACCAATCCCTGCGAGGCAGGCTAAGTTTTACAGTTAGATACTCTGCAGACGGGAAATGGAGAAAAGGGCTGATTACACAAACTTGTTAAAGGTCACCAACTCAAAGAGATTAACATTCCCGCTGCCTCTAATTCTGTATATTATTCTTTACATTATGACTACATTTATCTTGTTGAGTAATGGATGAGTAAATACAGGAACTCTCACCTGAGTCAACTTGGTGTTGAATAATCAGCTCTGAAGGGAGATATTTTGAAAATGTTTCACGTTAGATGAGAAAGACCATACAGATTTTATTTCTAAAGGATACCTCACTGACTTAACACCACAACTACTAAATCAGCTCTGTGCTTGTTGGCCATCTAGTTTTCCCTTTTGAACCTGTAAGTCAGTTCAACACATACATGCAACATACTGATGAGCGTGTAAGAGCCTGTTTGTTTCCAACATATGGAAGGTGTAAAAATCCTGGTTGGAGCAACCAACAGTGATTCTTCAGCTAAATATGGATCACCCCTCATCACTGCTCACTTCTCCCTCCCCATCTGGAACCCAGTGGATGAATCCCTAGAGTACCAACAAGCACACGTTGACAGCAACAGAAACTGTAAGGATACATGTAAATACAACATGTGGCTCTGGGCAGCCTGGTCTAGTGGCTGGCAGCCACAGCAGAGGCCATTCTGTGATTCTATGAAGAGGGTTTGTATTGCATATCAAGTGGTCAGTTCTGTTTTTGATATTGACACATTCCTGTTAAGTGATGC
This sequence comes from Bambusicola thoracicus, assembly GCA_002909625.1. NCBI lineage: Eukaryota > Metazoa > Chordata > Aves > Galliformes > Phasianidae > Bambusicola > Bambusicola thoracicus. The sequence continues at coordinate 3,904 of PPHD01017189.1, forward strand.
TATCTGGATTTGTAGGAAAGCATGAAAGAGTATAGGGATGAAGCTGCTTCCTCAGTACCTCCATTCAACACGGAGGTGTTTTACCATACTAAAATGTCTGTTTCTAAATAATCAGATCTGGTTAAAAAAAATCATAAAACTTTAAAGGTTACTAATTTTAAAAATAAACATTGAGATTTTAGTTTGGTGATTAAGTCATTAAAGAAGAGGATAACAAAGCTATTGTGTGGATTTCTCAGTGTTTTTCTTGTGTGCAGTGTGGTATTTCTCAACTGATGGCCTCCTTTCTCAGTCCATTGGGAAACATCTATTGCAATATTAGGTTCTGTAAATAAAAAAATAGAATCTAACTCAAGTAACAAAAGAAATCAGCTCTTCGAGTAACTCAGTTTCCAGGCATTGTTAAATTAATCAGCAGATGATAGACAGCCTTCTTTGGCCACTGAGAATGGTACTGCATCTTTCCACTGACAGTGAGCTAATGTAGCTTAATAGTTCTAGCTTCTGTGGTCAGTAATTGCCAAAAGAACTGATACAGACAATGCTCAGTATTGCTCAAATTCAGATAGATCAGGTCATAGCCATCAGCATAGATCCTAAGCTAGGCTCAACCCTGGCTTCCTAAAGAGAACAGTGATTTTCCTCACTACTCCTAAACCATCATCGTTAAATGAAACTACTGTCTTTCACTGTTTTAAACACAAACAAGTTAAATATCATCAATAAACATCTCCTGAAAAATCAACATCCTCACAGCTTAGTAGCATTCTCAACATAACTACAACAACATGACCTCTCTTTTAAGGCTTTTCACCTGTACTAGTTGTCGAGCTATTATTTAAGTGCTCTGGCAGTGTTCACTAACAGCATTGTCCTTAAATAAAATACAGACCTGCCTGGTTAGTATGAGATATATTGTTTTTTCTCAACGAGGAAAAAGTACTACCTTAAGTCTCCTTCCTTCTCAACATGTTGATCCTGCTTGACTGCATGTTATTTTTATTCTGGAGACTATATAGAGGGGATTAAAAAAGCCTATTGTAATAACATTTTTAATCTTTTTCCAAGCTTCTGTGTATCTTCCCCACGGAAAGGATGTTAATCCAGTATCAAAAAGTGTTTAGGCTGTGATATCTTTGGAAGTTCACGGATGTCACCTTACAGTGGTGTGATAACTATGAGGGGTCTGACTTGAATCAAACAAAGCTTAAACTCAATGTCATCCTGCTTTTCCCCTCACATGTTATATCCTACTAAAGCAGGGAATATCAAAACAGTAAATTACTACAATCCCAACAGGAAATCAAGGATGAAGAATTTCCTGTCCTTCGATACTTAAAATCAGAAATGCTGATTTTTTTCCAACTTTTATTGGTTTTGCATAATACTTGAAACAATACATAAAATAAATATTTTACAATTTCGTTCCTGAATATTTCCATGAAACAAACACAAGGTACCAAAACCTTGTCTGCTCTATTGACCTTTGCCACAACTGTCCAGGACACAGGCACCTCCACCCACCAGACAGATACATAAAGGATTAATACAGTATTTTTTTTAAAGAGAAAAATCAGGACTGAGCCAGCCATCTGTAATTATACTAGCCACAGTACAGCAGCCTCAAAAGTATCCCTCTCAAGATTTTTTTTATACCTATGAAAGTTTTGTCTGAAGTGTTGAATCCTGGCAACCTGCATCTTACATTTGACACCTGGGGCTCTTGAGAACAAAGATCTATCACTTGGCAAAAAGAAATGAACTATCTTAATTCACCTCCCGCAGAGGAAACAAGGAACACTGATAAGCCTTATACCAAAACACCGGTATTTTAAAGGCTGCCAGATAAACAGTCTTACTCCCAGAGAAAAGAGAGTCAGCAAATCTTAGAAGAAATATTTCCCACTGACCATTTCATATCAATGTTCCAATACTCCTAAATCACCAGACATGTAGACATCCATTCAAATTAGGAAGTGCTAACTTATTTGAATGAGATTTGAAAATATATTTAATTCAAATTGAAATTAAAATGTTTTAGCCAGTACACAGGATGCTCACAAACAACTGTAAACATGCATGCAAATGTCTGATCAAACTATAGCTTCCATTATTTAGTTCATAATGTGTAAACATCCTTTTGAAGAATAAATCAAGTAATTGATGGCACCAGCTCTGCCATACAGAAGTAGAGAGCAGCAGATTAGATTCAGTCTCCAGAGAGGATTTAGAATAAGCCTAAGGACCTAGGGATTAAAATTCATGCTTTCACAGAAAGTATATTCAAATCTCTAACAATCACAAACAATAAACGCTTCAGTATAGTCCTTACATTGGAGTCTAAGAGTTTTCATCTGAGACAAAGTATTAAGAAAATTGCTCTATGCACAAACTGTAGTAAAATATCAGTATTTTCTGAACTTTCCAGTTCAGAGAGGAAAGCTTTTTCTAGGCTAACAAATTAAAGGTATCAGGGAGTTTATGAATTCTTTGAAAAAGGACTGGTCAGCCCTAACTATAAACTTCACCCAGTCATTGTTAAAGACATAAAAACAGAGGTGACAAATCCCAGTATTTTTCCTGGGGCTATTTCACTTCTTAGTATAGATATAACCAAAGAGCAGGACTTCTTTGACCAAGCCATAGGTGTCTGAAGCCGAGTGGTTACTGCAGCACCTGCCTTAATCACAGCTGACGGCAGTTTCATGTGTAGCGCATACTTCAGGATCCCATTTAGGGACAAAATCAACCACCCTCAGAGTGCCTATTTTGCTCTTGATGGTTAAAAGCAGACCACAGTGACAAACAGGGTGAGACCAAGCCCACCTAAAGGTTATATTGCTGTGAATCTAAAGGTTATATTGCTGTGAATCAAATCAAGCCCTCACCTCTGCAAAATGAAAAAAAACCTATGAAACAGTGCCTGAAACTGTCTGAAATACTGGGTGACTGCTTCTATCTACAACCCTGGCAAGAAAGCCAACTTTCCCATTTGCAGTGTGAGGCTTGTGTATTTAATTACCTCACCGAGACGTTGTGAGGCCCACCTACAAAATGTTTGCTAAGAACTGTTTGTAGAGCACTGCGTGGCACATGAAATGTAGGAATGGAGCCAGGCACAGACATGGAGACCAAACAGGCAATCAAGCTTTGGGTTTCTGCCTTGTTGTTCACTCCTCAGGCAGTATTTGCTCTGTGACTGCAGACATTTAGAGAACTCAGCCTTGCAATTAATTAAGTAATTTCACAGTATAAACTGCGCTGAGTTCCCTTGTGTAAGACTACTGTTTACAGATAGCTTATGAGTTACTGCTGTTTCTGTTCCATGCTGTGTCCTGGTGTAGACACTATGTTTGTACACACAGTGCTGTGGATTTTCAGCCCAGTGCCAGCTTTGGACAGTTACAGTTCCTAAAGAGACTGCTTAAGAAATACGTGAAAGCAGTAATGTTACGATAAATAATGCCTATCTGAATAGTCAAAATCCTTATTGGTGATTATTACAGTGAGGCTTCTGCATGTGTGCAGAGGAATTCAACATGAGTTCACAACAGTCGGGGAGAGCCTGTGCATCTAGCATGAATGGTAGCTGTTTACCAGGACACAATATTGCTACTGTTACAGACATTTGCGAGGAAGTCTTAGAGGGACATCACGGTCCACTGACTGCACACTTCTGTCTGACAGCTTCTAAAGAGGCTGGCAAGAAAAATGCCTTTTAAGATTCAGCAAGCCCCGGAGAACAGTGAGACAAAAAAATCAGACACCTTAAACATTCCCTCCAGAAAATAATACCATACACTTAAAAGCTCCATTTTAACTTCTTTACATTGGCTAAACTGCATTAAAAATGCTGGAAGTGAGGAGAGCTGGTCTCTGGCTTTTGAATCCTAAGAGTTAAGTATGCAGAGATTAGAACTATGTGCCTATCTCACACTTAGGCCATTAGACTCTACCAGTCTTTGAAAAAGCTAGTCTGTTGCTGGCATTTAAGCATTCACAAAAAGCTGTCAGCCCTATATCATTTCTATTGGCAGAATGGCGCAAGCCAGTCAAAAAGTGGTACCCCCTAGCCATCCTTCAAGGTAGAAGACAATATAGTGTTACACTGAGGGTTACATCAAGCATATGCTGCGGGATGCTAATGGGGAGAATCCAAGTGCTGCAAAAGAGAATGATTTATAACTCCTGAGAGTTTAGGATGATGCCAGCTGTAGATGATAGCTAACATGAACAACAAAAAAAAAAGAGGACAAATTCACATCACTTAAGCAAGAGAATTACGTTAGTATTATTTCAGTTTGATTCTGTGAATATTGTCCGTTAAACTTGTTGCAAATTCCAGCTCCCTTTATCCTTAATAGTGTTAACTATTTCACCTGTCACATACACTCCACTGCTACCCTAAAAAATCATCATCTGGATACTCATTTTTACCAACTATAGATATCACTGTTTTTAAAAGTTAAGATGAAAGACTCTTCATGAAAGCTTTAGTGCAATTAAACAATTTGTGGTTTGTACACAAAGAAAAGATACAACTGCATGTTACAGAAATAGCATATCATGATAGTAGCCTGCTGTCAATAAAAATACAATAGCAGAGAAAGTTACCTGCCTATAACTGCTCTCCTTTGAGTTATATTCCTTATAAGCAACAGTTACATAATGTGCTTATAGATACAAGTAATTCAAAATACGCAGAGAGAAAACTACAGTTGATTTGCGGATAATGGAGTACACCAGCCTTCATCCCTGCCCTTTGCTTCCTTTGAATGCTAATGGTCCCAGAAGAGTATGGATTGGTGAGAAAATGAAATAAATAATGGATTGTGAATGTGCACACTGACAAAAAGATAAGCAAGATCCTTTTCTGAGTTCTTTCTTTATATGTTCAATTTTCACTGTTGGAGAATGCAGGCAATGTTCTCCATGAATCACCATTTAGGGGAAGGAAATGCGTGGCATCTAAGGCTGAATAGAGACCACAGCTTTGCTGTTCAAAGGCAGTGTGGTATCTATAGAGTTCAGCAGTGGCAAGTAAACTAGTGAAGGTATGACTAAGGCTCCAGGCACAATTTAGAGTTCAGGACATTGCTCACTGAAGGTCACTGTTTAAGCTCTGGCATTTCAGAGTATTTTAAGGACAGACTTCATGCAGATTTAGCCAAGACACTTTCTACTAATACCTTACTGCTTCCAGATGGAGGAAAACCTAAGAGGTTTCTCTGAATGATTTGCCTTTTAAAAAGGAAAAACTGCTTACAGTTTGAAGAAGCTGCAGCACATCACAAAAATCACAGAAGTTCCTAAGGCAGAACAGTTGACATTTAGGCATTTGAATGCACCATCAAAACCCCTGCCTAACTTCATAATTTTTTTATTTTTATTTTTATTTTTTTTTGACAGCAACTTCTCTCTATTTAAAGACACACTTCTAAGGATACTTATTTTAGTAAGCTAAGTGCTACCTGCTTCCAAGGGTGTGCTGACAAATGCACTTCAACCTGACACAACCTTGGATCTTCCTTGAAGGAGAGGAGATTTCTAGGTCTAAACATGAAAAGGAAGGAGGAATTATCTGATGAGCCAGTTTTGAAGATGGAAGTGGCAACAAAGGATGAAATACTGAAAGTAAATTTTTAGAGCTTGCTCACAAACCAGTTGTGACTTCAGCTGAAGGTCTTGCTGGACTACTTGGAATCACCTCCAGAAAAGCTCTGCCTATCTCATCTCATACTTCACACCCTTTTCAGTTCCCAAGTGACATTCCCTCAAGGGGCCCGAAAGGCCTATCCATACTTCAAACAGCCCATGGTGTGGTGACTAGGAAGGTAGGAGGTGTCAGTCTGCCACACATTGACCCACTGCTCTTACTGGTAGGCACTTAGCATATCAGATATGATTGTTCACAGTTTAAAAGCAGTGTTCTTACCATGTCTTCTACTGTTTCTACAGAGAAATACAGCTATTCCATTTCTCAACAGAGATAGATTCAATTAACAAGAGGCTCACGTTGTGATCCTTAGACAGAGGTGAGTAGATACATGAGTCTATGAAAAGAGTGACACATTTTTTGTATTACATATCCTACTTGCTATCTGGAAGTGTCATGTCTCAGTTTACATAACTGTCTCAGTTTATGTAAGTTTAAAAAAACTGTATGAAGAGAATCAATTGTTATTGCTAGCATATGAAAATGAGTTCAAATACTTTTCTGCTATAAGTACATAATCTGGGAATATTCAGATGCAAAGTTATTATTTAAGGTAAAGAGAAGGCAGAAGTAGTCATTAGAACTACAAGCAGCCGAGACTTATTAGCAACTTTTAAGCTGCCACATTTGGGGAACATTGGTTTAAGGAAGAGTTTGGTGGGGCAGACACATAATTTAGAGGGAAACAAACAAGAGGTCACTAGAATATAAAAACCCTGAATGTTTGCTTATTAATCATGGGAAAGAACAGTTGCACAATACATGAGCACTCAGTTCCTATAAGCAACACAACATCTATGAAAACCATCTTGTAAAAAATTACTGTAGGTTAATGATGAATGCTGATATTTTGAAGTATTCAGCAGCCAATTCTGTTGGTCAGTTCAACTCATTCTCTGGAAAGATGCTGTAAGGAATTCTCTTTGATACAACTAAGGTGTTACTGCTAAATATTGTTTTACTTGCATTTCCCATACTGTATGTGTTGCTCAGTAAAGCATGTGAGAAAATGTTTTAATAGCAGATGCTTCACAAAATAAAGATGTACTGTACTTTTGTTAGCTGCTAACAACATCTTGGAAGTTTGGAGATATGCCAATAAACATAAAGGACTTATGTTGTCAGGATAAACCACACAGTCTTTGCAAGCTACTACCACTTTCTTAAGTGTGACTGCAAAAAAAAAAAATTTCATTGTAATATTTTCTCATTCTTACCATGACAGTTGACCTGATTTATTGGTCAAGAGAAATGAACACAAGTAACAGTTAAGCAGAAGCTGCTGAATTCTAAGCAAGTAGCATATGGTCGCCAGTGAAGTTCTACCAAAAACCAAGACCTAGCCATGGTCAGCACTTCCAGCTCAACACTTGTTAACCACTGAAGCTATAAAAGTATTTCTCATCTGGAAGAAACTTTTTCCGTGCTCTTTTCATCCACTCTTCAGCATCAAAGCCTAGAAATGGAACAGTAGTTACATGACCTAATTATGTTAACGGCTTTAAGAAAAAACTGTCCTGTGGCAACTGGCACCACAATTTGTTTATTGGAACATAAAGTTCCCAGAAATCCCACAGTGATATCATCTCACCAGACTCGTGCTGATGAATTTTCTTCTCATGACTTTTATGATCATTTCAAAAAACAGTGAAAGAGGTGTTCAAAAATACAATGTGTCCTTGAGATTAACAGGTAAATTTTTCTCCTTGTTAAGTAAAAGAGCTTTTCCTTTCCCAAAGGAGAACTCTCAATTGCTCAGGTGTAATCTGTTCATACAGCTATCCCATAAAGAAATCATCCAGGTGAAATGAATGTGTTGTAGAGGACAGGGAAGAAGCCATCTGATTTGTTTCAAAATAAAGAAAAAAGGATAAGACAAAAAGAGGGAAGATAAAGATGCTTAGGAGCAGACTAAACTTTTTTTGTTTGTTTTATACAGATAGGAAAAAAATGTAGGTCAAGAAATGAGAGGCAATCTTGGAAGATTGAAAACGCACAACTTTGAAGCACTGACTTTGAACCTATCCCTAAAATGGATGCAAAATAGCTCTGAAATCTTTGACAAAATATTTCGGAAGTCTTCTATAATTTTTTTGCATAAAGGACCTTAAGTTCTCTAGTGTTACCAGTAATCCCATTAAATGACGATACAGATTTCAATTTGCTTGAATTTTTGTTTCTTCTATAAAAGCTGAAAAAGATGAAGTACACAAGAATTTTGCAAAAAAAAAGTCAGAAACTATGTAATGCCATTAAAGCCTGTTTAATAAAATTCCATGATGGAGTGGCATTAAGGTAACCTTAAACCTTGTTATTTTTTAAAGGAAATATCATTGCTTTCAGGCTTGTCAAGTTTGTCATCGACATCAAGTTTGAATCTTTGCCTTTACAATTTAAATGCCTCTTAACATAGTTAAGAAAAAAATCTCATGACACATAAGGCAGTTTAAAATTACAGTAGCACATCAAAAATATATGTAGAAATATAGATTTGCTTCTGGACTCAGTTGATGGCAATGTTAATTACTGCAACTACTTATATATTATCAGAACATTACACAAATATTCTTAGTCTTATTTATTGATATGCAAACACTTTGCAGGTGGAACACTTTTTCAGGTGGAAGATATTCCATAGATTCAAAAAGACACTGATTCATCATCGGGGCTTCAATTTTCTGATTGTTTACTGCAACAGTATTTAGAAAAAAATGTGTACCATATTGGATCAACCAAGGAGACAATATACATGATATGATTAAAAAGGTGACAAGGCTATGGATCTAACTTTACAAGCTGTAAGTCTTGAGGATTTTTATTTTTCCAGACTGTTCTGTACTATTGCTGTTGTCTAGACTATTTTGCAGGCAGCACTTTACAACAGGGAATAATACAATCTCTATCTACATACTATGATGTGCTGAATAATTTTTCTTCTACATATGAATTTATAGCTGCTGCCACATATCTAACATCTATTTACAGATTAAAAAAAAAGATGAAGACATGAGCCTTCAGTTTAGATTCTCTTCCTGTTTCCTGTCAGGACCAAAGATCAGGTGAACTTGAAGATATAAAAATCAAAATGAAAGTTGAAAAAAGATAAAGGAATAATAAAGGCAGTGATTTTTATTGAAATCACACCTGGATTTCTGAGAACATTTCAGAGTTTAGTTCACTATCGATCTTGTGGAATTTGAAGAACAGAAGAGAAAGCACAATGATTAAGGAAGAATTTTTCCTTGGAAGATAGGCATAATTTTGGTGAATCACAAGAAACATGCCTGTCCTCTGAAGAGCATCTCAGTGAAGTGTATGTTATCATCAGCTAAAATAAACTGATCTCCACAGCTGTGATGGTGTCATCACTGATCTCCAAACTAGGTTTCACACTGCAGTATGAGGCCCATGACACCACTCCAGAACTCTCCAAAGTATGTCTGTGCTGTATACTTCTCTGCCTTGTTTATATCTTGTAAGAAAATTCGCTCTCTGGATACAACATCTTCACATAATAACTACTCAGATTATTAGCCAAAGCTATATGACAAACATTTAATTTACTTTATCACTATGAAGGTAATGTACTTGTGATATCTTTAAATAAGCCACATCAGATAAAACCCAAGTATCAGACGTACAGGGCGTGATGTTTTATTTCTAACAGCGCCTCTAGATTCCTTCTTTCAAGATTTGTCCCATTTAGGAGAATGAGATTTTCTTACCACCTGACTAAGCTGTCGGTGTGATGCTTTGTAAAAGAAATTATCAGAATGTTGCAGAGAATGCGGCTGTGGACTTAATTCTCACAACATATCTAATCTTCCTCCACATTTCTTTAAAATGGAAGTACCAATACTGACTAGTGGTCATACAATTGTCTCAAATCTCTTTTTGAGGCATTGAAATCTGAGAGCAAGATTTAAAGAAAATTTTCTTAACTCAATTAAAATGTGCAGTGATACCTAACAACTTGATTTTCAGAACATCTCCATAAGTGGCCAGAATGACCAACAGCATCCTGGCTTGTATCAGAAATAGCGTTGCCAGCAGGAGCAGGGAAGTGATTGTTCCCCCATACTCAGCTCTGATGAGGATGCACCTTGAGTACTGCCTCCAGTTTTGGGCCCCTCACTACAAGAAAGATATTGAGGCTCTGGAGCATGTCAAGAGAAAGAAAACGAAGCTGGTGAGGGGTGTGGAGCACAAGTCTTAGGAGGAACAGTTGAGGGAACTGCGATCGTTTACTCTGGAGAAAAGGAGGCTCAGGGTAGACCTTATTGCTCTCTGCAACTACCTGAAGGGAAGGTGTGGTGAGGTGGGGGGAGTTGGCCTCTTCTCCCATGTAACTAGCCATAGGACTAGACGGAATGGCCTCAAGTTGCACTGGGGGAGATTCAGGTTACATGTTAGAAATAACTTCCCCAAAAGAGTGGTCAGGTGCTGGAATGGGCTGCCCAGGGAGTTAGAGGAGTCACAGCTCGTGGAGGTGCTCAATAAACATTTAGATGTTGTACTGAGGGACATGGTTTAGTGGGAAATATTAGTAGTAGGTGGATGGTTGGACTGGATGATCTTAGAGGTCTTTTCCAACCTTTGTGATTCTATGAATATTCAGTATGTAAACATACTAAGATCCACCTGGCATTCCTGTACTGATTCACTGATTTTGCTTTAACAAAAACAACTTGCATCACATACACACACACATGAACAGATGCTTTCAGATCCATATTTTAAGATTTTTTAACAGATAACTCTCCAAAGTTTCTGGAGTCCAACACAGTATGAAACATAGGGCAAACTTAATTGGGATATTATGTCTATCAATATCAAGTAATCCTTTTACTTGTTAAAGTTTCATTTATCATGAAAGATTTAATAACTTTTCTCTTTGCACTTTCTCCTCCTGACTTTTAAAAATTGCCACTATATGACATTATGAATTCCTTCAATACCTAAATTATTAGAAAGGAGAAACATGATCTAGAGTAGGAAGTTTTTAACCCCAGAATGCAGGCAAAAGAATTTACTAGGAAGTTGTTTCCAACAGCCTAACAAAAAACACATTTCCTAGTCTTATCCTACAAGTACTGTTCCTACATACAGTTGTCATTCACATTTTCTAATTCAAGTGCTTTCTTGTTTCTAGAGAAACACTTTTGGTTTGCTCTAAATTGATCAATGCTACTTTTTCAGCTCTAAAAAAACTTCTGTAGTAAGTATTCGCAGAGAAAAGCCTCCCAGAGCACATTTCAATGTATTCACTCACCAGCTAAACAAACAACTTAGACATACCCCATCCAGTATCAAATAGAATCAGTCACAGCATATGACACCCACTTTTTTTTTTTTTTTTTTTAAGCTCTATGGACCTTGAAATAGAATATTTTCACCTTTTAACAGCAGAAACAAGGCAGAGGATAGTGTTCTCATAGTAAAAAGAGCATGTGGCAGGGGCACACGCATCTGATGAGCATATAGTATTTTCATCTTACATATGGAACAGGCTGTTCACTGTATGTACAACCTAATTGGAAAATAAAGCACTGATA
>PPHD01017191.1:0-13483 GCA_002909625.1 Bambusicola thoracicus
ACAGATTAGTTTTAACCTGGTCCCACAAACTGAGTATGAGCTGGGATTAAAGAGTTTAAGGTATATCTCTGATTTCAGTCCGTTTGAAATGAATCCAGTTTGTGCAAATCAAGACAGCTTCACAATGTGAATCAAAACAGAGTGAGGGGAGTTCCACCTTAGGAACACATGCTGGACTGAAACTGAAAAATTAGTGCTGTTGCATCTTCAGATCATCTAAAGGGATTCAGTGCTTTTGATGAACATCCTCCACTGATCACCAACAACTGGAGACACAGTAGCTAGATAAGGCACCTTAAGTTGGGCATTATGAGTACCTACCTCCATCACTGCCCTATTCTCATTGCCTGTCTCTTCCTCATAATAGAGACAGCCAGAATGACAGCTTAAAGGCGTGCCTTGTGGCTCTTATCTCTTACTAATAGCTTGAAGGTGTGTCCTGGATCATTTCTTAACCCTGAAACACTGTTAGCTGTCACCAGAACAGTTCAACTGTATCCCTGCTTCCTTGACTCTGTTCACAGATTTGATTGCTGCTTTTTTTCATTTCTTTGATTTTACTTTGTGCATTTTGGAAAGCACAAGGCATGTAGTGTCTCTTTTGTTAAAGAACATGTAAGATTAAGGATCAATTAAAGCTGAGTTTAATTCCAAAAATCAGTACGTTATCGCTCTTGCTATAATATCCCTAGAAACTGAAACGATGAAGTTAATGCCTTTGCAAGAAGCAAAGCTTAGCCTTTGCTCAGGACTTCTTCGTAAGTATGAGCATGAAACACAAGGCTACGCCCACAGGTAAAATATCTGATTAAAAGCAAAAATACTAGGTTCTTCATATTAACTTACTAACTTACCTAGTAAGAGAGGTTGCCATTGCATTTTTCTCTCTCAGCTAAGGGTTAGTCACCTGAAAGCTGAGCAAAGTCAGTTAGAACATGCCTGGACAGAGCAGTCTGGAAACCCTGACTACCATTTCCTGGACAATTGGTTTAACTCTCCAGACTGCTATACAAAAGTCTGATGCTTACTCCAGCTGTACTTTTGGATGAAACTGCCTGTGACTGCTGTATTTTGTGATGAAATAAATGCTGTCCATGTGTGTTAGAGGTGCTGAGAGAGCACTGATTGAACTGACCTCCCAAAGGAGCTGACATAGACATGCCTTGTTTGTAAATCATAAACAGTCTAACAGCAGAGACAGGCACTGAGATACCAAGGCACTGATACTTCAAGGAACATACAACATTTTCAGCACCAAAGTAAGTTTTCACTAAAATAATAAGCACCCACAAAATCTCAGGTGCTAAAATAAGATTTATATGAAACACTCTGATGAACTTGGTTACCTAAAATCCCAACTGCATTACATTTCGTATGCCCAAAGTTCTTAGTTTTTACTTTGCCCTTTGAGAGCAAATGGATGAAATTCATACCCAACACACTTCCGTGCATGGTGCTCTGTACTATTCCCCTATACAATATACACATCAAAAATAACTAGGTTAGTTGAATACTGGGATTAATTATATATGAGTACTTCTGAAATTCACACCTGGATTGCTTTGCTAAAGAAAATAATAGTTATTTGTTAATAGCATGATCTTTTTTTTCTATTCTGGAATAGATTTAAACCAATGAAAATAAAATAATAGATCCAGCTTTCCAAAAGGATTTTATTATCTTGTGGTGCAAAAATGTTCCTAATGTCTTCCATTTGTCACTCATTTATACAACTCCACTTTTTTCACTGGTACTAATGCATTGCATTTTTTTTCCTAGTTAAAATGCTTATAATGTCTCAGTAAAATTGAAGCAGTGCTGTAAAACTGATTAATTGACAATACTGAAAAACGAAGACTGTTTTCCTCTATGAAGGCAATTTTGTTATTCATAACAATTAGAGCATACACAACTTGTAAAGCAGAAGTTCCTTCTGTGTTTAAGAGTGGTTTTACATGACTAACTTCAACATATTTTTTTTTGTTTTTTCTGCTACTAAGTCTATGAGCTCACTGCCACGCAGCAAATGTATTTATTATACTGTCCAAAGGTTGCAGCCAACAGAGATATGTTATGAGCAAAGTTCAGATATCTGGGATCCTAGTTATAAAAGCTTGGTATTTTTTGTTGCTTCTTTATAATCCGAATGGGTTCAGATAAAACAGCTTCTTTATAACTTCTCTGATAAGGACTGGGATAAACAAGAGGTACAGGCAGACACTGGTTTCAGGCTTGAGTTCATTCACTTACTGACACCAGTTTTAACCTACATGCATAATACTGATAAACAGTGGTAGAGTCAGCACTGTTGATAAGACTACTGCTCCCTGTACAAACACTGCACAGGTTTTGCAGTTGGTAAAATTCATAAGAGTGCTTGTCAAAAGTTGTTTTTGGCTAAGAACCAACTACAGTACTTGCATCCTATTGCAGTCCATCCTTGAGTCCATAAAGTAGACAGGAAATACAAGGAGATAGTTTTGCAGTCTCTTCAATGGAAATGAATCTGAAGCATCTCATCATTTTTGTACAATTAACTAGAGATCATAAATAAATACTTCTCTCACTTTATTCACCACTGATTGATTAGACTGAGAAGAGAAAAACAAACAAACAAGCAGAGAAGGAACAATAAATTTAGTCAAGAGAATGAGAAAGCACGTAAGGAAGTATCCACTCATAGGCAGCTCTTTTAATATACACTCCTGACTAAGACCGTAAAGAAAACAACTGACTTATGTTTCACTCCCAGATAATGGTCTCAGAGTTACCAGCTAACGGTAGAACTGTATACATATCTCATGATTATTATGTCCATTTTCCTGTTTTCAGAGATGTCATTGTGATACCAACTAATTAACCCCAGCACCATAACATACGATAGGTAATTGGTAATGAAAACCTTCTGCTTTTAAAGAACAGGTTCTCTTTCATGGCTCACAGAATCACTGAATCACAGAATTGTAGGGGCTGGAAGGGACCTCTAGAGATCGTCTACTCCCCCCTTCCAAAGCAAACATGGGCTGCTGTATAAAGACTGTGATATGGCCTGACTTAACTTCAGTTATGCATCTGCCCCACTACCAGTACTCTATCATTATGCACAGACAGCTTCAGTGCATGGTTCATTTCTTTTATCCCCAGATGGGAAGGAAATACATAAATACGAGTAACAGAACCTTGGTTCCACACCACCAAAGATTCTCTGGAGTATTCTTGTCCTTGGATGTATTCAAGAGATGTTTAGATGTCATACTAAGGGACAGGGTTTAGTGGGGAAATATTGCTGGTAGGTGGAAGGTAGAAAGAGATGATCTTGAAGGTCTTTTCCAACCTCAGTGATTCTATAATTCTGTGATCAGGCAATGGATTGCTACATGACACACCGCAAAGGAAATCACCTACTTTTCTAGAAGCAATTCCAGCAACAAGCAGTTATTTATCATTTCTACCAGCAGTTAAGAATAAATGATGCCTGAAGCAATTGGGATTTTAGTAAAGATACACTGTAAACATTACACTGAATATTTTAATTAAAAAGAACTAACCTGAATGACTATGCTGTTGGTAATACCACACTGCAATTTAAGGTGAGAAGGTATTTTCAAGACTAAACAACATCCTTTTATTCTGAAAAGGAAACATTCCAAATTATTTCAGAACACACAGGCATTACAGACATTTGAAATCATCAGAATAGCTGAAGAGTGTTTTTGAAAGCTGCATCTTTCATATTTAGAGCACATAAATATAAGATTTATTTTAACTTGATGTGAACTTAGGCCAATATTTTGTAAATCTGTGCCATTAAATTTACATTTATTTCATATTTTTGGAAGTTTCTAGAGTGTTTGTATAGTTATGTTTTTAATTGATGTTTTATTGTTTGTTTTTCATGGGTTCTCTTGCCAAAAATGATGTTTTGACAGTTGTAAGTAGAACTTACAACTTAACTTCCCTTAACTTCTTCCATCTTGATTTCTGGCTGTAATAGAACTCTAGAAGCCAAAATGTATGCGAGAAAGCTGATGGCAGGAAGTTGAACACAGAATGGTCGATACCCTTTACTGGTTAGATCATAGAATCATATTGTGAACTAGGTTGGGTACGGATCTCAGAATGCCATCCGGTCCAAACACATCTCAAAGCAGAGTTGACTTTGAAGTTAGATCAGACTGCTTGGGGCCATGACCAGCTGGTTTGAATAATCTCCAGGGACAGTGATCCTGCAACCTCCCTAGGAAATCTTTGATGGCATAATTGCATGTGATGTTGTAACTGCAACAATGGACAAGAGCCACTGATGTCATCTATTATGGACTTCAACGAGGATTTTGACATGGTTCCTCACAGTAATCTTTCTTTCCAAATTGGTAAGATTTGGATTTGATGGATGAGGAACTGGTTGCAAATTCCTGGTGAGGGAGTAGTGGCCAGTGGTTTAGTGTCTAGATCAAGATCAGTGATGGTGTCCCTCAGGGGTCAGTACTGGGACCAGTGTTCTTAATATCCTCATCAATGGCATTGACACTGTGATCAAGTATAAGTTTGCAGATGACACCAAGCTGCGTGGTGTGGTCAACATACCCAAGGGATGAGATGCCATCCAGAGAGACCTAAACAGTCTCAAGAAGTGGGCCCAGGGGAACCTCATGGTATTCAACAAATTCAAGTGCAAGGTCTTGAACCTGGGTCGTGGCAACACTCACTGTCAATACAAGGGGACAAAACAACAGAGCACATCCCTGCTGAAAAGGATTTAGGGTACTTGTGAATAGACATGAGCCAGTAAAGTGCCCTTGCATCCAAGAAAGCCAATCACATTCTGAGCTGCATCAAAAGAAGCATGGCTAGCAGGTTGAGGGAGGTGATCCTGCCCCTCTACTCCGTGCTGGTGAGACCCCACCTGGAGTACATGTCCACATACAGATTTCTCAGTACAGAGGAGACACGAGCTTGTTGGAGCATGTCCAGAAGAGGGCTGCAAAAATGGAATGGAAGGGATGGAACACCTTTCCTACGAGGACAGGCTGAGAACTGGGGCTGTTCTACCTTTAGAAGAGAAGACTCCAAGATGACCTCATTGCGGCCTTTTGGTATCCAAAGGGGGGCTATATGAAGGAAATGGGGCATATTCTTTAGCAGGGTCTGTTGTGATTGGACAAGGGGAAATGGTTTCAAACTAAAAGAGGGGAGATTTAGACTGGATATGAACAAAATGGTTTTTTTACAATAAGGGTGGTGGAGAACAGGTTGCCCAGAGCTACGGTGGATGCCCCGTCCCTGGAGACATTCAAGGTCAGGCTGCATGGGGCTCTGAGCAACCTGATCTAGCTGTTGGTGTCTCTGTTTGTTGGAGGGGAATTGGACTAGATGACCTTTAAAGGTTCTTTCCAACTCAAACAATTCTATGATTCTATGAAATCTGTCCTATTGTTTAATCGAACTCCCTGTGAAAGGCACAGTACTCCAGATGGGTGCTCTCTTTCTTGAAACAGTCTCTTATAAGACAAATGATCATAGTTGGAGTCGCACAGTGCTTGATTCATGCTTAGCTTGTCTAACAGTTCCTCTTCTGGAAGGCTGTTTTTCTGTCAAGTCATTCTCCAATCTGTTCTATTATACAGTCTTATTCCGCTTTAAATACTGGGCTCTCTAATTGCCTTTGCTGAACTTCCTGCGGGCACACTTCTCTAGCTTGTAAAAGTCCTCATTTGCAGCCCAGCCCTGCAGTGTCAGTCCTCCCACTCCCCTCTATTGGTTCTCACTCATGTACTTGCTAAGAGTACAATCTGTTCCATCCTCTCAAGTTGTTAATGAAGATCCAAGGGGTGGAATTGATTTATGGAATAAACCCCTACAATGGGAAAGCTCAGTGAAAGTGTACATGGCCAGTGTACTCATGAAGCTTAGAGAATAGTGCAGAATTGGACTAACGACAGCTGTCACTAAGAACCTGACTTTACAGCAACAGAGGGCCCAGAGGATGGCCTTTGTTTTAGAGAAAAGATCTATCAACAGCTAAATGAGTGAACTGATGGTGTAAATGTTTCTCCTGGAGTTCATCAGAAGAGTGTGAATGCCTTCCTGTATTTGTCAGACTAGAATGGAGGGAAGTGAATAAGTGGCTTAGCCCAAACAGGAGTGGCAACTGAGCACAGAGACTGCTAATGGGAATTGCAACTGCACTGCGATTCAGATGGATATTACAATTGTTATACTGTGCTTGTACTGTGATTTCAGGACATTTAATCATGTTCTAAATCAAAATTTTGTGTGAAAATCAAAACTTTGTGTAAAGTCACTTTGACACCGTTGAATTGTTTTGGGCCAGGTATTGAGCCCCAAGGAAAGTCATTAGTAACAAACTGCCAATAGTAGACTATGTAGTAGACTAACCACTGTCTGAAGCTTTACAGTCTAGTCAACCTTACAATGAAGACACCCTGAACACATCTCCCCAGCTGGGTATCAAGTTGCCATGAACACTATTTTGAAATCTTGCTGCATGCTAAGTAAACAATAGCCCCTTCCTGACACAATGCTAGCTTTCTTCGAGTTCTTGAGAAGTGTCTGAAGACTAATTAAAATCAGCATTAAAAATAGAGACCTCCTGAAGCAACTTTAGAAAAAAACAACGTTTGGATGCAAGCTCATCCCTATGTGCTTTTTAAACTATGCAATGTAATAGCTGATATTTAATATCGACATTAGTTGCTGTTGGTGTGGAAAATATTTGGGCATGATCTTATTATACAGTCACCTAAAGTGGTTTCCCAAAATGAAAATAAAAATATTTCAAGAAGATTTCTGCCTGTTTTGCATTGTTGTTAACAGCATGACTTTGTCACCAATGCTTCTTTTGTTTTAAAACTTCTAAAACTGTCTTTAAGTCTCTCAAGCACATTTTTCTCTTGTCAATTTTTTTTTGTATATCACTCTTCTCCTAAGTTCTTAGTCATAACCACTGCTGTCAGTTCTTCTTTTTCACTTATTTGTTCCCACTGTATTTGTTCCTGTTGCATTTTCAATCCTGTATGACTTTCTGCATTGTGATTTCCCAGGACCCAGTATGCTGTAAAAATACTCAGTTACTATTAAAACTCTTCTATCTAAATTTAAAACTAATTGGCTCATAGTTGTTCCCTAATTTTAGGATGTTAACAGGATGCTTTAATATTGGAAAAAAATGATGTCTCCATTGCTTTGCTCAATGCAAATGCACATAAAAGTGCAGCTTGCTTTCTTCTTAATCCAAAACCAGAGAAATGGATTACTCTCTTAAACTTCGTTGACAGTAGTTCTGTGGAAGACATCTGTAGTCACTGCCAGGCTGAGATGAAGAGTCTAAAGACTCTTAGCAGCCTTGTATGACTCTAACTGGTCTGCTTCTGGTGTCTCCACTTAAGACCTCACAGAAGTAGCAAGCTGGATATGCCCACAGTAGCTGCTAGCCTTTATCTCTGTTTATTGGAGATGGGTGAAGTCCTCTTTCCAGTCATGTGTTAGGCATGCAGGTAGTCTAATTATGAGTGAGATACTGAACAACTAGAAACTGAAGGCATGGAACAGAATGTTGTCATCAGTTCACGCAGACTGCTGCCTGTCTTCATCCAGATTTTCATTTGAACTGATGGAAGCCCTCTACTCCCACTTAGCATCTAAGTTTCTCTTATAGTCTATGCAAGACTAGCATATGGGCAATGAATGTATGTCTGTGCTACAAAGTCAAGGTGCAGTGCAATTCATCACAAATTCCTGCACTCTGAAACTTGTTAGATGGGTAGATTTTTGTGTTTACAGTACTTCTAATCCCAAGATTAATTGTAGAATGTGCAAATTTTTCAGGGCAACAGGTTTTTAGCTGTCCAACTGTGACAAAACAGAAATATGTATATATATATTTATATTTGTAATGAACAGAAATTATTTACCAGTGTGAGATTTTGGCCAGCCCTCTTGGTAAGCAGAGGACAAAATATCCAATTGAAATGAATGATTAAAGATAGCATCTGTATCTCTAACCCAGAAAAACAGAAAGAAGTGGTTACTATGGCCAAGCAAGGCAATTAGTGCAATTAAATGTCTCATTGTTTGCATGGACATATTCTATATTCTATGATATAATATTCTGTGAAGTATGGCAACACAAGCACTGCTGAAGAACTGTGAAATAAATGTTGTGAAATAAATCCAGGACTAGAAATAAAAAAAAAAAGTTAGAAACTATGATTCAGTCTATAGAAATTTCTTAGCATCTTTGGGAATGCTGAGGAGCACAGACACAGTTCATTCCTGTGTACAGTCATTTCATAGGATTATGATGAGGAATGCTGTTGAAAATGTCTATATGGACAAAACAAAACACCCTTCCTTATACATTGTATCATTTATTAGTATTTCTTAATTAAAGTGGATGTTTTCTTCCTTAAGAAAATGTTCATTTACTGAAATGTGCAGTCAATTTACATTCTGTTTCCATAACTTACATAACTCTAACATAACTGCTTGCGCTTTTCAGTAGCAATTATGTACATTATTATTCAGATCTTTAGAATCTGATGGGGATAAAATGTCAAAAGTCAAAATGTGAATTAGCTCACATAGTTACAATTTATGTGTTTATCAAATTCAAGGTACAGTCTCCCAGTTTTTCTGGTGCTGTTCTGCAGCTTCAAATACTTTCATTTACTCTGCCATATCAGTTATACAGTTTATCTTCAGTGATTCACAGTCTGAAATACACATGACTTAAGATTATTAATTCCAAGGAAAGGTCCATGTGAGAACCATCACATACATGAGCATATCTACCCTTAGCTTGTTTTCTGTAGACCTCATTATCAAATCATCCTTACCTTTCAAGCTTGTTTGCAAGGATCCTTTCCTCAAGTGACTGTTTTATAAGGTGTTATATCACACTTGAAATTTGGCCTCAATCCATCTGGGCAAACAAACTTAATTTGCGCACATTAATGTTTCACCATCTCCTAAGAGGAAAAAATTAAACAATTGGATAAATATACATTTCAAAAGCAGCTACGAACTTCTTACACACTGAGTCTTTCCTAGAGCAGGCATATTGAGTGTTGCCAATCACCAGCTCTCCAACTTCAGATGCAGCTGGGAATAAAAATGTAGAATTAGATTTTTTATCATGAGCTTTCTTTAAGTTTGATGGAAAATGATAATCATCACTTTACATGGTGCTAAGTATCACTAGAAGCTAATTCTATATGAAGTTTTCCTATCCAGATGGAGAAAAAGCTTTGAAGACTATTTTTTTTTACCTAGTTCATAGAAGAGGGTGCTATGTGAGTTGAATAGATCTTAGATAACTATGGGTATAGATAAGTCGGGTGTCAAGCTTTCATTCTCAACTCCAAATATAATTAGAGGTTTCCAATTAATATTAAAAACCATAAATGAAAGTAAGTTTATCAGGACTGGGCTGTCTCCACACGTGTGCTTTCAAAGGCATCTATAGTAACACTCTTACTCCAAAGCAAATAATGTGGCAAATAAGTTTGATGTGGCAGCAGTAAAGAGAAAAAAAATGTTAGTCTGCTTGAAAGGAACTGAGAAAAAATAGGGACATGATATCAGGAAGACAGTTCGGCATTTAATATGCACATTAAGCAGGATTTGTCTAAGAGAGAATTCTAGAAAGTCTGTACTACCTAAAAACACATTAAGCTGTGAACTTTTATGTAACTTCAAAACCTGTATCAGTGCATTAAGTACATTTTTGGTTCTGAAATTTCCTGGTCTTACTCTATCAAAGCCAAGGTCGAAGGTAGATCAGGTCAGAGTTCTGAATGAGTCTCATAACTTCATAGCTAACGTGATAGAAATATATTACTTGGTCTTCTTGGAAAACTTACTTAAAACCAGAACAAAAATTCTCCTAAGGTTGTTCTTTTAATTAGTACAAACATTCCCTAATCTCTTAAAGATCTTACCAAGCTTCTGAATTATCAAGAAAATAATTATTTTTCATACTTTTGTTTGATATTCAATTTTTAATGCTACTTTGACAGCTCCCAAATATATCCATACATATATACATCTTTGGTTCAATTATTTATTTTTACACTTCCATGAATTCTAGAATTCAACAAACCCATAGCCTGACTTTCAATCTAGCTATTTTGTGGGAGGTTACAGCAACTTTTCTCTCATGTACACTGACACTGCAACTGAGGATGTGACTGCAGTGGAGAATGGTTTAAGCGAGCACCAAATACAATATTTGGAGACTGTGGGTGTCAGAGCAGGCTACCAACTGAAGTACATACCTAAGGTCTCCAGCGTGATTGCACAATTCACCATGAAGTCTGTGCAATTGTATCTTCCTTATTGTTTACCCCTGCTGTCTAATTTAAAGCTACTATGTTTACACACTTGTTTCTATTCAATTCATATTTACATACTAATTTTTATTTTTATGGATATGTATTTCAGTGGTATACAGTTCTCAAGTAATTTCATATTTCATCAGTTACTTAGTAAGTCTTAATAGACAAAAATATATTTTATTGCTTCAAAAGATTCCTGATAAGATGTTTTAGAGGTATTGCACATTGTGTAATTCTTTGGGTAAGAAAAATGATAAGAATTATTCAAAGCAAACACTTTAGGGTTCAGATAAACAGATAATGCTCAAGACCACACTGACCTGTTCAGCTGAAAGATCACCCTGACACAGAACACATGAAAGAAAACGAACCATTTCCATGAACCACTATGACCATTTACATGAATGTGACCTCAAGCTCATCCTACATTTTCCATTCCTCTGCATTATCCCATGTAACACAGAGAAGTGCTGTAGCAACCTGTCAGCTAAGCTTCAAATCAGTTTTCTTCGAACAAAAGGGAAACTGAAGACCTACAAAGATCATCCAGTCCAACTCTCTGGCACTGCCTGAGCTAAGCAAAAGTTAAAGCATATTAATGCAGACATTGTCTAAATATTTCTTGAACACTGATAGCCATGACTCACTAACCACCTCTTTAAGAAGCCTGTTCTGATGTTTCACCATCCTCATAGTAAAGCAATGTTTCCCAGTGCCCAGTCTGATCCTCCCCTGGTGCAGCTTTGTGCTGGTCCTGTTCTGCCATCATTTGCCAGGAGCAGAACATCTCCCTCTGCTTTACCTCCTCAGGAGTGGCGGAGAGCTATGAGGTTGCCTCTTGGCCTTCTCTTCTCCAGACTGACAATATTAGTAACCTTGGCCTATCCTCAGCTCTGTCACAGCTTTATCCCCCTCCTCTAGATGCTTTCAAGTATGTTAATTTCCTTTTTTATATAGTTGAACACAGAAGTCCATGTACTATTCAATGTGAGACCACACTAAGGCTCAATGAAGAGGAATAATCATCTCTTTTGATCAGCTGGCTGCGTTTAATGCAACCCAAAATGCAGTATGCAGTTAGACCTCTTGGTTGTTGTTTTTTTTTGTTGTTTTTTTTTTTCCCCCATTAGTCAATGGCGTTGTTTTCCAGTGAAACATCTAGAAAAGTCATTGTGTACCTTTCCAAGTGGGAATGAAGTCTGATCCTTTGAAAGAAAAGCATTTTACATTGTCTCACACAACACCCTTTTCTCTAAATTGGAGAGATGTGGATTTGACGGATGGAACACTTGGTGGGTATGAACTGGCTTGATGGTGGCACTCAGAGTTGTGGTCAACAGCTCAATGTCCAGGTGGAGATCGGTGATGAATGGTGTTCCTCAAGGGCTGGTTTTGGAACTGGCACTATTTAATATCTCTTTTGATGAAATGGACAGTGAGAATGAGTGCATCCTCTGCAAATTTGCAAATGACAGACACCAAGTTGAGCAGTGCGGACAACATGCTGGAAGGAAGGGATGCCATCCAGATGGACCTTGACAGGCCTGAGAGGTGGGCCTGCTTTAATCTCATGATGTTCAATAAGGCCAAGTGCAAGGTCCTGCAGAGGAGCTACTTCTGTGCTCCAAACGTGCCAAACAGGACATGGGATTGTTCTCTGTCCCAGCACCCAGTCAGTATAATTCAGTCACATTATTAAAACTTCCTTACTCTTCAAAACAGGCTGACTCCATCCAGATCTTCTATTTTAATATGGTCTCAAGCTGACTCTAGAATCATGCTCAATAATTTTTGAAGTGTTTGTTGACTCATAAAAAAGGACTACTCTACACATGAGAATTCTCTCCCTTGTGTTCAAATCAGTCCTGCCACATACAATTTAAACTTCTGAAATCAATGATGAATATGTCACTAACTTCCTTTAGGGTCATTTTTTCCTCTTTCTATTGAAAATAATGCATGTAAAAATTTCAGAAAATATTACCTAAAATTGATCTTGAGATAACTTTTTAATATTTCAAACAAAGCATGGTAATGGAGCATTCTTTGCTTCTTGCACAGAATTGATAGAACAGAATAGCAGTCTCGTTGCAGTAAGTATTTCATGGTGAGTAATGGATTACATAAAATGTGTGTACAAGCACTTTGGTGATACAGATGTTCAGAAGTATGCAGGAATTAGAGTTAAATTAATTTTGTACACATATGGGTGGGTGTGCATAATTGGTGCTCAACTTGGAAGTGTGGTCATTTTGAAGACAACTGGCTATCTCAGTACTTAGAATCCATTCTTAACATACAAGTGAAACATTTGGTTAACAACATCTTTATGTAGCAGTAGTAGGGCCTTATGATTTCGTAGTTCCGTTAGCTTATTAAGAAGTATAGAGAAAAGTACTGTAATAAGAATTTACATGAAAATCCATAGGATAAAATTTGGAACCATGTTTATTCAGCCCTTTTAGCCACTGGTTTAGATGTAGCTGTTTTGAAACCAAAGTACACTACACTGGTAAACCTCAAAGCACGTCTGTGTAGAACATAACAGGAATAGATTTTGCACTGAGGTAGCTGAGCTGATACTAAAAATCTAACACGAACATGGCCTGAATGTGTTTTATGTGGCTTAGACTGCATGTAAAAGTAAAGTATATGAAGCAGAAATCTCCACCTGCCCAGAAATACCATTTTACATGACAGAGATGGGAAAACTTAAGAGTAGTCTGAATGCTGGGAAAAGAGCTTAGCACAGAGTCTGGGCTGGGAGGTGCTACTTACATAATTTCCTGAATGTGGCCAAGCTCTGGGTCAAGAGCGAGTGATTTTCAAATAAAATCATGCTACTGAGTATATTCTGTCTTTCAATAGCTTTACTGTTATCTTTGCAGTCTTGATCCTACACAGAAATTCAAAGATGAAAAATTCAATGAGATTCTAACAGGCACGTGCATCCATTTCTGCAAGGTTGACGGTGCAATCAGATCCTTAAAGTGGTAATTATGAATGTTATTTTTCCTTTCAGTAACCTGAGATTGAAAATGAATATGCAGCACAAACAACCAATAGCCAAACAATACATATAGTATCTACACAGTATTAATAACATATCTAATACTTTTCGTTAT
>PPHD01017192.1:0-15173 GCA_002909625.1 Bambusicola thoracicus
TTTTTTTTTTTTTTTTTTTTTTTTTTAATGGATTCGTTTTGGAATCAGGTTTTGTCTAAAGGCCAAATGTTCTTATCACTGATCGAGAAAATGATACAGAATCGGGTTTACACGTGGCACAGGTTAATAGTGAACAAATGGAAGAGTAATGGAGGAAGGGGCAAGTTATTTTTGCTGAGTGACCTGAATTGCTTAATGAAGAGGTCAAGATAATAAAAGTAAAAAGATGGAATATTACCTAGGTGCAAGGCAAGGTAATAAAGACAAGAGGCTACAAGGAGCAGGAGGCTCTCTGGAAAACAAGGACTTTGAGAGAGATTTAGGATTCTTTTTGGATAATGAAATCTCGCTATGGCTCTGTGGCTAAAAGGCCAATGCAGTCCTGAGATGTAAAAAAAAGTAATATCAAGGAGATAAGAGGATTTGATCCTGCCTGCATGCATGACAGAGGTAACACCACTGTTTGCAACTGTGTCCGGTTCTGGCATTCTCAGTTCAAAAGCTGTGTGCAAGTACGAAGGTAAGTTCAAAGGAAAGTATGAAAAAGGATTCAGAAAACAAGCGTGACAACATGAGGCATAGGCAGCTCAACTTATTTAGGTCATCAGGGAAGAAGCTGAGAAGTGCCTTGGTCACCGCGGGTCTGCGGCCACCCATGGGAAAGGTACCCAAGAGCGGGCAGCAAGTTTGTCTTCCTGACAAGGGCATTATGGGATGCAGTGTCTGCAAGTTTAAGTTAGACAAATTCACCCTCTAAGAAATACAAAGAGCCCTAAATAATAAAACAGTTTATCCTATGAATACTGTCATAGGTGAGGATGTTTAAGAGGAAGTTAAATATGTATTGTGAAATGCGTGCTTTCATCTGTTTTGTGGAAAAATCTGTGCATATCTTTCTGTGCATGTGTGAGTGGAAGCTTTGTGAGATGGGTGATGGTTCCCATCTCTCCATCTGAGAACCCGTTGTCCCTTCGAGGCTTCAGCAACCAGCACGGCCTCTGCTGCCCTCAGCACCTCCCGACATCCTCCCTGACGCTTGTTCTTTCAAAAGAGAATAATTATTATCAAATAATCTTCAGACAGGTCCTGCAGTCTGTCAGGAAGGATTTATTTTTTCTCTCGGATGAGATTGGCCGCATGTACCTCGGTTATTTGGGTGTTATTTCATTTTTTGTACATTCCCTCGGAGCGCTGGAGATGAACGGATGGCTGGAGATGAGTCCTTGGATGGCTGTTTGCCAGAGTTCTGCTCTGGTGCAACTCACCCCTCCCAACCATGGGTACCGCATTTTGCTTTCCTGCCTGTAGTTGAACTGTTTCCACTCACTGAATTGGTTGGGACTTCTACCTTGTGCCAGATTGGCAGGAATCTTGAAGGTTATAGAGCTTCCCCAGTACATACTGGCATCATCTGAATGTTTCTCATTTATTCCATTTGCTTTTCCGCAGAGGACATTACTGAGAGGTTCATTTCCCCATATACACAAATCTACTCTTCTGAGGACTTAACTGCTGCTATTACATGTGGGGGTTTTAAAATAGGGATAAAACATGTTGCTTTGAGATATATAGGAGATCAGACTCTTAGTTCTGTTTTTAAATTCTGTGAAACTTGCTATAAATGGTTTGTGTAGTCAATAAGGATATGATTAACAATATTGTGATGAATATTCTGAACAAAATTGTGGCATTTAGAAATGCATAGGCTTTTGTATCCAAAAGGAGTGTTGCAAGAATCTATCTGCCTCTTTCACTGAGCAGTATAGAATTTCCCCTGGTAATTCCTGCGTGGAAAATAAATCTTACAGATGAGCTAATGAGAACATTTACAAACAAAAAATTGCAAACACGCAAATCTTGATTCATTTGTAATATTTCCTAGAGAATGTAATACATTCCTTTCTTGGTTATTTGAAGTAATCATTATCCAGGCTGATTTTCATAATGTTCTCTAGGACTAAGCAAAGCCCCGTGAGCATCGACTGAAATCCTAGTGCTGGGCGAGCTGTTTGAGGGTTTGGTTATGAATAACCCCATTCAGTTTTAACCTTTGTGCAGCCACTGGGGTTAGTAAGCTGTGGTATGCACACAGCTCCACACATGTAAATAGTGAGAACTGTTCCAGGGAAGGAGAATTCCTCAGTATTTAGGACAGAAATACATTAGCAAAGGGAGTGTTTTCCTGCCCGTCCCTTTTGAAGCTTTGTTTCACGGTAGCCAGAGGGAGAAAAAACACATTATATGAGTAAATTGGCTGGAGAATGTAACCAGGGCCCCAGTAAACACTAAGAATGAAAACCAATACGAATGTGTATTCAAGCAAATATGCACAAAGACAGTGTTTTCTGCGAGTGTTTTCTTGGATGAAAATGGTGTCCTGGAGCTGTAAATAACTGGGAGGAGATGGGGGTTTGGCTGAACTGCCTTCTGCTTCGATTTTCAGTGAGGTTCTCCGATTTCCCCCATTTGAACCCCTTCCCCTCTGCCCCACCATCACTGGTGTGGCCGCATTCGGTACTTGGCTCTCTGAATAATTCAGCTGCAATCTGAGATCCCTGATGACCAACACCAATTTTCAAATGATCAGTCGCAGACTGTATGATTTCAGAATGATAGAGTTGGGATATTTTAAATTCTCTTCTGCCAAGCTACAATTAGGACATTAATTTGGGCCATATTAGTACATCTCCCCTGTGCTAATGGGAGGATAGACCCCCTTTCATGTTTAATCTAAAGAGGGATTAATGACTTGCAAGGTTGTCTCACATAGGGAAGTCTGCCACCGAAATAAATGATGAGCTCAGTGAGGGAAAATGTTTAGGCTGCACTCTCTAAAAGTGGATTCCTTCCGTGCCGAAGGCAATGAAAGCCCTTAGGTGGTGGCTGTATAGATTTTTTCTCATCGTGGGCAAAAATATGAGGGTTTTTTTTTTATTTTATTATTATTTGTTAGCCCAAGGCTTCCTTCTTGAAGTTGCTGCTGATTGTTGATGTTGATTTCACGTTTCATAAACAGCCAAGTCATGTTCAAGAAGCAGAAGCCTGACCTCAGAGATGACATCTCCACTGGAGGAGGAGGAAAACGGCAGGATCACCCCTGGCTGGCGATGAAAGGAAAGGGCACCTTTCCTTGGAGTTTGCCAGCAACTTCTACTTGATGTGCGAGTTTAGTACTTCTGTGTTAGAAGAAGAGTAAAGTGCCTTTGAATAGGAAGAGACTAGAAAAGTTGCCTAATACGCTTTTTCTTACTCTATTACTTTTAACCTGCTACTGCAAAATTCCTCCCACCTGTAACAAGTAATTTCATTTGGGAAAGCAAATAAAGGCTCATTAGCTGATGCGCTGCTACATACCAAGTGAGCAGGTTTTATGCCTAGGGACAGACATTTGCAACCATTTTGAAATGAAACAGTGCAGGGCAATGGATCCCATGGCTTTTTCAGAGAGGATGAGGTGAATACCCTCCTTCCACTGCTTCAGTGCTAGCCTTCTTCATCCAAACACCCTTTGTATTAGATTACTGTGGAAGCTGATGTACTCGAGCAGGCCAGATTACACATAAATATGTTCAGCATCTGAGAGTTCCCAAAAACTAATCGTACCTGTTATGTTCCCCGTTACATTCACTGTGTATTGTGGCTGGACAGGGTCACCATGTCTTGGAGTTCTCTATCATCTCCTTATAGAAGAGGCTGTACTATTCCTGAAAAGTGTATTTGTATTTTGTGCTATGCCGAGGTACTATGGGAGATATTAACTTTCCTTCTTTCTCTAGTTTGTTACTAGTCTCACTGTTTCAGAGAGATTTTTTAATACAGAACTGTCTTTTCAAGTTTGTAATAATACACAATTTTCTACAAGGACCGTGGCTTTTATATTGCTTAATGATTTTCAGAAATCACTGGTGAATGCCTGCCTTAATTTCAAGCAGTGTGCGCATGTGAAACCAAGGCAGAGAGCCCTCCACATCAATTGATAACCACGGTCGGGGCTTTTAGCATCTTACAGCCTCAGGCCTGTGTTTATTATAACAAAAAGTTTTCAGTGCTCAAATGATAGATCTGGAAGGAATTCAGAGGCTTAGAAATCATACTAGTGTCTTTTAGAAGTTGCCTTAAATATAAGTTTTGATTTAGTAACACATAAGATATTCAAGCTACGATGTCTGTTCAGCCTGGGGAAAAGAAGACAGAAGGATCTGATAAATAGAAATATCTAAAGGGAGGTGGGAGGCAAACAGGTGAGGCCAGGCTCTTCTCAGTTGTGCATTGTGATAGAACAAGGTGTAACGGCCTAAAAGTTGAACATAAGAAGATCCATAATAGCGCATGGAAGAACTTGTTATGGTAAGGGTGATGGAGCACTGGAACAGGTAGTTCAGAAAAGTTGTGGAGTCTCCTATGGAGATATTCAAGACCCATCTGGACGCCGACCTGTGAGACCTATTGTAGAGTGCCTGATTTAGCAGGGGGTGTTGGACTCGATGATCTCTAAAGGTCCCTTCCAAGCCCTGCTATTCTGTGGTTCTGTGATTAGCTAAAATAACTGCAGTTTCCATTTCCAGCAGTTTTATGGTTACTCCAGGACCACGTCAGCACAGCAGATTTATGATTTGTGAACCAAGTACGAGCACGGAGCACATCCGTCACTCAGTGCTGTTTGAAACACGTTTTCTCCCAGTTGGAAAAACAAATTGTGGGGTGACTCTACTCACAGGTGTTGGCCCTTTGGCTTAAATGGAGAGCTTTGTATGGGAGCAGGTGTTCAGTGGCTGGAGCCCAAATAGGAACCTCTGGGAAATCTGTATTTTGTGTAGTAACAGGGCTGTAGGTTTGCAGACCCTCACTCAGCATTAAGAAATAACCATAATAACCTCTCGTATTCCTGGAAACTGTGTTTGGCTGCTCTGTCAAGCCTCGTGATTGGCAGGGTTTCCAGGCATCTGACAGCATCACCTCTTCACTGAGGGTCAACGCAGGCAAGCAGCAGGTGTCAACTTCAAAACAGCCCGAGGGAGTTGTTCTCTGTGCAATTTGTACTGCGCAGCTCCCTTCTATGGGACACTCAGAAAACAGAGTGCTCTGAATACCGAGAGATTGTGTGAGCTCAGAAAGGGCTTGGATGGATTCCTGAAGGAAAAATATCCACACAGGCACTGGTAGTGGCACGAGAAATCCCTTTTCTCTAATAAGCTGGGGTGAAGGAATCCCTGCTAGCAAGGTTTCACCCCATAATCCCTCCATTTTATGTTTTTCCCTAGACATCCTCCATTGACCCATTCCAGGAAGGATGCAGGGCTCAATGGACCTTTGGTTTCAGCTGAATTGCATGCAATGCTGTGCTAGTTGGATTCTGTTGGGGAAAACGTGACTGCATGTCCTGTCGACCAGCACATCCCAAGGACAGGCAGGAGATGAAGCAGGTCTGTGCTGCAGATGTGTGGAACCCAGGCCCTGCAGAAAGAGATTTCAAGGAGTCTTGAGCTGGCTGTGTTACCTGCATCAATGCTTGAAAGAAAAAAGAAAAGTTTTGTAGAGCCAACTTTCTTTTCTGGGTGAGGACTACCACCACCCCTAAACACATCTTAATAATTCATAGGATTGTTTGAGTTGGAAGGGACCCTTAAAGTAGATCTAGTCCAACTCCCTGCAATGACACCTGCAGCTCCATCAGGTGCTCGGAGTCCTATCCAGCCTGACCTTGGGTGTCTGCAGGGATGGAGCACTCACCACCTCTCTGGGCAACCTGTGCCAGTGCCTCACCACCTGTATTATAAAAACCTTCTTCCTTACATCCAATCTAAATCTCCCCTCTTTTAGTATGTAACCATGTCCCCCTGTCCTATTACAACAGATCCTGCTAAACATTCTGCTGGTAGAAGAGGTAGCCCCCAGAAAAGAGGCATTGAAATGATCTTCCAGATCACTTCTTGTTCCACCCTGTGGAGGAACTTTCCTACAGGTTTTGAAGTTTAAGAAACTGAGGTGCAATTCCTCCTATAGAACCCTGTCAAACTTTCTTCCAGAAAAGCCATCAGGGTACACACTGAGTCTTCTCCTTGCTTTGAGGTTAATCTTTCACTGTGCTTTTTTTAACTGTGAAATTTTTTCCTTCAGTTTATTTCTCTTTCTGTAGGAAAATCAGCATATGAATAACATGCTGAAACTACTGTTTAAATGCAGCCAAGGATATGCTAGAATAACTGCTTTGAATGTGATTTGATCAGAGATGCACAGTGATCTCAATTTAGAAGGACAATCTTAGCAAAGTTGGCTGGGAGAAAGAAATATATTCATCTGTTTTGATATTTATCCTGTGTTAAAATCTTATTTCAATTCTCTTCTGCTTCTCCTGGGCCTCCTCCCTTGCACCTTCATTGTACAGTTCCCAGATAATTCTTTCCGCATTCAAAAACTGTTCCAAAACTGGAAGACCCAGCTCACTATTGAACCGTGGGCTCACAATTTGAGGCCGAATCTGCAGGCCTTAATAGAGATAAAATTCATATTGACCCTGGTCTCTTTGATGGCACATGGCAAATGTCACCTGAGTTATTAATGGCAAAACAGAATAATGGGCTCCGTTCTGTATTTGAGTAAACCTATACCGATGAATTGGAGGAGATTTCTTCCTAATCCCAGATGCTGATTAGTTTATATTCTGATCCACACAGTTTGCTAACCTTTATGATTTTTATACTAGCTGCAATGACTGCAAAAGCTGTTATTCATCCTGTAAATGGCTAATCTTTTTAGAAATTTAAGATTAGAAATGTACGTTAAGAATGTTGAATTTAAATGTAATCCTCTGTTCACTCACCAGTGCAGACTGTTTCAGGATATTTTTTATTACACTGAAAACATTTTCGTCTCTCTTGGAAATGGCATTTATATTTCCTATTCCTCCGCACCAGTGACTGTTTTAAAGAGCAATATCTCATTAGGCACAAGGGATAAAAACTAATCCTTGTGTCCTGGGGAGCTGGGACTGCTTCATGTCAGAAACCCTCTGCCAGGGTGTACTTCACAGAATCATGGCACGGCTGAGGCTGGTGAGGAACTCTGGGTCCAGTTGATCTAACCCTGCTCCAGCAGGAACACCCAGAGCATGGTGCCCAGCACCACATTTGGGTGGATTTTGGACTTCCTGAAGGAGGAGACCTCACAACCTCTCTGGACAGCCTGTGCCAGTGCTCCATCACCTGCACAGCACAGAAGTGCAACCTGCAATGTACCAACTAGTGCCCGTTGTCTCCTGTCCTGGTACTGGGCACCAGTGGAAAGAGGCTGGCTTTGTTTTCATTGCGTTCTCCCTTCAGGTATGGACAAGGATGAGATCTCCCTTGAGCCTCTTCATCTTTAGGCTGAAAGGCCCCAGCTTTCTGAGTCTTTCTTCACAGGAGAGGTGCTCCTGTTGCTTTGCCATTTTGGGAGCTCTCTGTTGTACTCTTTCCTGTATCTCTGTATTTCTCATAAATCACACTAATGTTTTGGTAGATACCAATCAAAATATTTTCAACACTTCTGTGCAGAATATTCCAGTAGATAGGGTAGATTTTGATCCACCTTGTGCACACGTGGGGAGGAGAGTGAGGTCATCTGTAACACATGTTCAGTTACGGCTTTGCCAGGGAACCACACAGAATCATAGAATCATTTAAGTTGGAAGAGACTCTTAAAGGCCATCTAGTTCAACTCCCTGCAGTGAACAGAGATGCCTACAGCTCCATCAGGTGCTCAGCACCCTATCCAGCTTGACCTTGAGTGTCTTCAGGGACAGGATTTCAACCATCCCTCTGGCAACTTGTTCCAGGGCTTCACTACCCTTATCATGATTTTTTTTTCTTATATCCCATCTAAATCTCCCCTGATTTAATTTGAAAACATTTCCCCTTGTTCTGTCACCACAGACCTTTCTAAAGAGTCCCTTTCAGCTCTCCGGATGTGCTCCAGCAGGTCCATGTCTCTCCTGTACTGAGGTCTCCACATCTGGATGCAGTACTCAAGGTGAGGCCTCACCAGTACAGAGCAGAGAGGCAGGATCACCTCCTTTGCCCTGCTGGCCGTGCTGCTTTTGGTGCAGCCTAAGATACGATTGGCTTTCTGGGCTGTGGAGGCACACTGCTGGCTCCTGTCCAGCTTCCCATCTACCAATACCCTCAGGTCCTTTTCGGCGGGGCTGTTTTCTATCCGTTCATCACTCAGCTTCTATTGGTAGTGGGGCTTTCCACAACTCAGTTGCTTTCCAATTTGAGAAAGGGCTGTTGTGGGGTACCGTGTCAAAGGCATATCATTCAGATAGATGACATCAGCAGCTCTTCCCTTGTCCACTGATGTGGTTACACCATCACAGAAGGCCACTACGTTGGTCAGGCAGAGTTTGCTCTTGCTGAAGCCATGCTGGTTGTCCCATATCAGCTTCCTCTCTTCCATGTGCCTTAGCATAGCTTCTAGAAGGATCTTCTCTGTGATCATCCCCTGCACAGAGGCGAGGCTGACAGGTC
The DNA here is from genome assembly GCA_002909625.1 of Bambusicola thoracicus. Taxonomy (NCBI): domain Eukaryota; kingdom Metazoa; phylum Chordata; class Aves; order Galliformes; family Phasianidae; genus Bambusicola; species Bambusicola thoracicus. The sequence goes on from PPHD01017192.1 coordinate 8,505, forward strand.
AGTAGTTCCCTGCATCATCCTTTCTACCCTTCTTAAAAATGGATGTAACATTGCCTTTTTTCCAGTCACCTGGCACTTCACCTGACCACTGTGAGTTTTCAAATATCATTGACAGTGGCACATATCTTCCTCAGGTCCCTGATCTCTATGTGGTCTTCTGAGCGAAGGCTGTATGGTGGCAATTGCAAGGAAAGGAACCATTTTCTGCCACAAGTGTATATAAGCACCATCATAGAATCATAGAATCATAGGATCACTCAGGTTGGAAAAGACCTTAAAGATCATCAAGTCCAGCCATGACCTAACCATACTACCCTAACTAACAACCCTCACTAAATCATGTCCCTGAGCACCACATCCAAACGGTTTTTAAACACATCCAGGGATGGTGACTCAACCATCTCCCTGGGGAGCCTATTCCAGTGCTTAACAACCCTTTCAGTAAAGAAGTGTTTCCTGATATCCAACTTAAACTCCCCCTGGTGCAACTTGAGGCCATTTCCCCTTGTCCTGCCACCTGTCAGTGTTGAGAAGCTGTTGGCTGTGTGAGTGAGAATCACATAATTATAGAATCATTTGGGTTGGATAAGACCTTCAAGATCAAGTCCAGCTGTCAACCTGACATACTAAGTCGCATCGCTAAACCATGCTGCTTAGCACTGCAAGAAGATGAAGAAGAGCAAAAATCTGCAAGTTCTCTTGCAGCAGATCTGCACAACACAGACAAGTGCCCTACACAAAGTTTCAGTGGTTTGTTTTTCTCCTGGGGAAAAAGAAATAGAAGACTTGCTGGAGATTCTGAACTATTATAAAATACTTTAAGACCTTAGAATCAATTAAAATGAATGTTTTACAAAATTAGAGATATCTGAATGTTTTCAAGATTTGTTTTATTTAATTCTGGAGAACCCAGAGGGAATAGTTTGGTACATTCAGTAGACAGTAACCAAATGTAGAGTCACTACATCCAAGGAAAACCAGATGTTAGTTAGGGTAGTATGGTTAGGTTGGGGTTGGACTTGATGATCTTTAAGGCCTTTTCCAACCTGAGCAATTCTATGATTCTATGATTCCATGATTCTATGTAAGATGAACCAAAGTGTGGCCTGATCCAAACCACCTGAATAACCCAGCCTGCAATAGTTGTAGTACTGCTTTCAATAAAAGATTTGACTGCTGGGAAATTCTGCCAGTTGCAAGTATTTCTTTGAATAGGAATAATAGTGGAAGGGCTTGAAAGTTATACAGGTATTGAAGTTTCAAAGTAAATAATTCATATCTAAGTCAAAGATGAAAAATTTGGTAGCTGTAGAGGTATATAAAGCTGCTGAAATATGTTTTAAATATATGCATCTATAAAGCTTCATATCTGAATTTCCAACCCAGCCTTCTGCACTCTAATAAATTCCTCTCTTTCTCATGTGTGTTATCCCACCTTATGCTTTTCACAGAGAACTGGCTGAGAGGGAGGCACTGGGGTCCTCCCTATGGGCACAGGCAGTAGCAGCACTAATATCCAACCCCTCTTTTTGTAGGGTTCCAAAGTCACAGAAATGTGGAGCTGGAGGTCTGGTGGCTGACAGGTAAGTGGGCAGAAAGGATGCATGCATCTCAAAGGATTGTTTTAAAATATTTTCCTGGCTCTATCTGTAGTTTAGATTTTAAACTAATCAGAGATGTGCTGCTGAAAACAGTTTTTGTTGGAAAAAAACACTTTTTAGAATAAATGGAAAAAATGTCCACCTGTGTTAAAAACTTCAGTTTTTTTGCAGTTTTCAACACTGACTTGCTTGGAAAAATTTCCAATCTCCCTTTCTCTCAGAACACAGCTATGATGAAGACTATAAAAATCGAAAGTATACACTAAAAGGCAGAGATTTTCTCTTCCTTTGGTATTTTCATCTACTGCAGTAGATGGTATACCTTGATTCCTTTGAAGTCAATGGGAGCCTTTTCATTGATTTAATGGCAGCCGGATCAGACCTTTAGTGAAAAGCAACATACAAAGGCACCGTGATAACTTCAGACTAGAAACAAATCCTTTTAGGCGGGGAGCACCTGATGGCAGCTGGGGCTTTGCGGAGGGATGCTGCTGCCTGGTGTCTCTCTATTTGTTTCCCATCTCAGTGCTGGGCTATATGAAACCGACCTTTTGCTGCCTAGACCCTGCCTATTTGGGATGGAAGATAGAAAAGGCTATTTTTTAGAGCAACTTGAGAGCAAGTCTTGAAATGAAGTAGATGCAGCAGACCGGTAGGGTTACGGCAAGGGCTGCTGTGTGGGGAGAGGCTGCCTATAATTGAGAAAGCTTTACCATGTTTGATTCTGGGAAGGGTGTTCTTTCAATGTGGTGTGTTTTGATAAGCGGTATGAGAATTTTTAAAGTCAATAACTTGGTTTATAAACTTCAGCTCAGCTGGACTTAATCCTGCAGCTAGCAAATCCATGGACCAAGTAGCCCAGCTGTGTCCTCATTTGTTAAGATCTTAAACCCAAGGAGACGTCTGGGATGCTGAATTTTATTTTTTTCCTTCACATTTATAAAAATCCTAATAAAGGCAGATAGGAATAAGATGTGCAGCAAACCTGGCTCTTTCAGTAGAGGAAAAAGAGAGAGGGAAGAGATACATTTAAATTAGCCTTGGACCGGCCCAAATTTGGGACCTATGTCTGTAAGCCTTATCTCTGCCTCAGGGAAAATACTTACTGCAATCAGGCTGATTCAAGGAAGCACATAAGCACATGCCTAAGGCTGCTTGTCTTCAGTATGTTTTCCTAAACAGAGGTACTTTGCTGATTTGAAGCCTCTGCCATACCATCAAATTTTGTATAATGAGAGCCTCATTCTGTCACTCCTGAGCAAAAATGTTTGGGGATAAGTCTTGGAGCTTGTATGGTTCCCTGTTAAATGAAACGGTGCAAATCTGGGTGTGCACACAGCCTGTAATGGGGCAGGGGTTGCAATGAAGAAATCTTTCTCCTTGCAGGAGTGAAAAACAATCAATAATTTAAAATATTTTATGTTGCTATCTATACTGTTAATGAATGTTATAGATTACTTTATACATGGTATTATTAAACAGAATATACACTAAACACAAGAAAGATCATCCACACAGGCGTTTTTAAGAAAGTCATATGCAGTGCAGCCATAACTTTTTAAAAAATCCATCCATTATTTGAAACACCTTTTAAATGTGTTTATTGCTTTATATTTAGCAATTGCTGGTATTTCCTCCTCTCCTTCTGTTTCCAGCTGAGCTTGATTTTAATATGGCTTTTTTTGTTTACTTCAGCACAGATGGTGAGATGTATAAGGAGGGCTTATATGTAGAGCCTACTCCTGTTCTGCGTGAAATCCATATGCATTTTGGCCACTGACTACAATGAGTGCAGAAGTAGTCCTGATATAAGAGACTGCAGTGTTGGTTTGTTTTGCTTGTAAGAGGGAAACTGAATGCAGATATTTATGATTACAGAGAACATAAATAAAACCAGAGCGGCTATTTCTATTTTTTTCTCCTTTATTTTTTTTCCCCAAGGGGTAGAGGCAATGAGTGTTCTTCAATGAAGTTGGCTGCACATAAATTTTACATCAGTAGCGCGGAATATTTCCTCATGCTGCATTGTAGGTAATCTGTTGAGATCACTCCTGGAGTTGGTCATAACAGTTTTCCAAAGTGTTCGGTAATTTTGGGTCTCACAAAAACAAGTAGTGAGGTCTCAGACTGAAAAGTACTGAGTAATTCCTGTGGCAGAATCTTTCTTCACATTGAGGAAGGACATCGCACACTTCTTTATGAACCTAGGTTGAAAGCTGGCTCCCAGGCAGGACAGAAATTCCCACCCTCTCTATGGGATAACAGTTTGATGCCTAGAAGTTGCTGGTGTGAGTCAGAGCACTACCAGCATAGAAGGACTGTAAACCAGGCAGTTGCAGAAGCACCACAGTGATGTCTTGGCCAATGTGCCTATGTTTGGTTTAGGATTTTTGTCTGAAGCTCTAAAGATGACCCCATGAACCTCCACAGTAGATAGGCAATTAGCTATTTGCTAAATAAATATACCTTTCCCAGACAGTAATTGTTAAGCGTTAACAATTGCAGGTGTAGATGAAACTGTGCTGAGCTGAAGCTCTCTCCAAAGCAGATTGGAACTAGATGATCTTTAAGATCCCTTCCAACCCAAGCCACTCTATGAGTCTCTAGAAGAACTGCAGTCCCACAGACAGTCTGCTGCTGAAGTGGGACAACAGGAGTCAAGAAGAGCCTTGGTGAAAAGTACTTTGACCAACTTGTCCAAGAATCTTTTTGGCCAACTCAGCCAGCTTGGCCAAAAGATCTTGGTTGATTGGTTGAATAAGCTCAACTAGGTGCTCTTTGCTCATCTCTTCCAGCTCATGCAAAGTGTGGTGGGTTGCAGAGTATTCACATGAGGGATGAGGCAAGCAGAGCTGCCTAGATAGGACTGCTGGAGGGTAGTGAATCAAGCTGTAGGTATCAGCCGCCTCAGCAGGAACAATAGTGTTGGAAGAGGACTTTTGAATTACACTGGAGGATCCTGCGCAAATCCCTGTAGAAATTATGTGCTGCTCCATGCCCTTCAAATCCCAGGCTTTGAACATGAAGCATAAGCGTGGCTGGTTCTCCTAGAAATTATACTTTGTATGGTCTGTGTGTGAAGAACTGCTAACAGCAAAATAATTTGAGGTGAGCGTTGGGGCCAACTGCTGTCTTAAATCTGGGTGCAGAATGAGAGGGAGAGGGGCAGAGTGCATGTGCATAGGGAGCCTTGGTCAGTGCAGTTAGCCATTTTAAACATCCCAGTGAAAAAGCCAGTGGGTTTATTAAAGAGAGAGAGAAACGGAGATTACAGCACACTGTTGGTCAGATTATAGATATTTACTCAAGTAGGTCAAATTTTGTGACTTATCTACTTATCAGTGTCTCTCAGAAAATCAAGCGTGGCTTTAGTAGTGACAGCATTTATACTAATGCAAAAGTCACGAGAAGATCACTGGCTTTTATTTCACCACCTCACAGAAATGATCGTCTCCACAAAACACTGCTGTCTCTACCAGTCCTCCCAGTATCTTGTTACCCCCTTCTCCATGCTGCCACAAGTGATACTCAGCTCCCTGGGGAACCTGTGCTGAAATCCATATTTGCACAGGAGCCCGCACACAAGGAGCTCATTGTAGGGCTGGGGTCTGGAGCCTCATTATATTTAAAAAATCCAAGGTGTTACGCTCTCAAATATCGCCAGAATGAGACTCAGCTGTATTTCCCAGGATAAATGAGCACATTTGCTTTAATATTGCAGTGCTCACATTTAGATTTTCTTTCTGCAGTTTATTCACTTATTTTCTAATTCAGAAAATGCACTAATTTGCAGGTCTGCCTGTTACTGGTATGAATTAGGGTGCTTTTACTGTATAGTAAAATTAAAAACCACAGACTAGCAATAATATCTGTACTGCAAAACACCCTCCTTAATTAAGCAATAGGACATGAAAGGCTGTATATTTCTGAGTGATTATAGCACACCTCATGTTGTTTTATAAGGCATGAAATCTAATGCAGAGTGACCACCCGAGAATTGTAGTAATTGCCCTAAAAACACTGCCTGAAGTGCCTGGTTGCTATTGTTAAATGCAATCAAGAAGTAAAAATAAGGATTAGAGACCTGCACATGGAAAAAGTGCTCTGAGATGCTGTTGCCCACCGTGATATCCTCTCATTCTAGACATGCATTGTGTCACGTTTTAAGGAATGTATCTGAACGGTGAAAATGCAATTAAAGATTTGTAAACTCATTGTAAGCAGCACATTCTTGACATAAAACTGTTTAAGCCCCATATAGACAGGATCTCACATGCTTGCCTGGATTCTTCAGGTTTATATTCAGCTCTTTACAGACCCCACTTGTTTTCAAGTTTTAACCAGGATTGTTTTTTGTTGTTGGTTTTTGGTTTTTTTTTTTTTTTTGGCATTTAGTTAATCACTTCTACATAAACAATGATTAAATGGCCATCACCTTAGGGACCAGCTGCAACATAAATCTTAAACTCAAACATAGGGTCTGTTACAGCCAACAAAACAATTAGCTCAATTTGTTCAGTCCATTAATACAAAAGATAAAACATGGGGAAAAAAAGCAAAACAAATATAGTAGGGGGAAGCATAAGCCACATTTTGCAAGCAGTTGGGTTCTCTCCTAACCAGAGAATGCTCAGGTTTTGGATGTTGAATGTGCTGAAGTACTCAATATGAAACCTGTTTAGCTGTGCTGTTCAGTTTGGTAATAATACATGAAGTTGTGGTTGTTGTAAGGGTCTTTTTAACCAGTCTAGGACTCGGGACATGGAATCATCGTGGAATCATAGAATCATTCAATCATTAAAGTTGGAAGAGACTGCTGTGGTCATCTAGTCCAGCCGTTGACCCACCACCAACTGTACCCACTGTCCTCCAGTGCCACACCTTCACATTTCTTGAACATCTCCAGGGATGGTGATCCTACCACCTCCTTGGACAGCCTGTGACAGTGCCAAACCACTCTTCTTGAGAAGATGCATTTCCTAATGGTGCAGCTTGAGTCCATTCCCTCTCGTTCTATCGCAGTTACCTGGGAGCAGAGGCTGAACCCCACCTCACCACAACCTCCTTT